>CAUYRH010144469.1:0-22344 GCA_963574655.1 Perodicticus potto
CAATTTTTGAAATGCTCCCAGAATTTCTAATTCCAATTTTTCCTCTATTTTATTGATCTTGTTTGCAATCCAAATTCTGAATTCGATTTCTGACATCTCAGCCATCTGTTTATGCATAGGATTGTCATTTGTGTCTGCCAAATTGTTCCTTGGGGGGTTGATCTACTCTGGTTGTTCATGTTTCCAGAGTTTTTCCTCTGATTCCACCCCATATTTATTTTGTACCGTTTGGCTGGGTGAGTAGGTAAGGATAAGTTGGGTTGGGGGTTCTAGGAGTAGTGATTGACCAGTCCTTCCTTTGCCTGTAAGCTGGAACTGGTGTTTGTACCTTTTGCCCTAGAGTTTTGCCAACCCGCACTTTGCTACTGCCTGTGGAAACTGGGGGCCTTCTTGATGTGGTGGGGTTAAGTGGCTCTGTCTTATCTTCAACTGGTCTCTGTCTTACCCTAGAGAATCGGTTACTCTGTGGTGGAATCTGAGCTGTGAAGAAATACCAGTAGTTAGGTCACCACGCCCCCACAACAATTGGAAAAGGAAAATCAAACCTTCCCACTACCACACACCCAGTGTAAAATGTTGGAAAGTCCTCGGGTGATTGGCCCAGATGAAGAGGTCCCAATCAATTGTCCCAGCCAGTACCAACCTCAAATTAAAGAGTTGAAAAGTCTCTGGCGACTAGATAGCAGGAGTCTGCTGGTAGCTTCAGTATAACTCACTCCAGGATTCTGTGAGCTCAGGACGGCCCCCCAGCCACTAAATTAGCCTGGGAAGGTTGATGCCTCCTTCCCCACTTTACCCCTCTGTCACACACAGTCTCTGGTAACCCTGCAGGACTGTGATCCAGTTCCCTCCAATGAGCAGATACTCTAGAGGTTTGCACCTGCCTAGGTCACACGGGGCTCTGTGGCTCCTCAGCCAGTCCACCAGTTATGTCAGTGTTGGCAAGGGGGAGGTGAGGCCTGACAACTTGGGTACTTGATAGGGGCTGGGGTGATTCACTGAGTTCTAGCCCTGTTCCTGATTGATGTAAAGTAAATGAAAAAGCTGATAGAACAGAACAAGTTTGCAGAATATCTGCCCTGTGGAAGAGATGCTGGGCTGCTAATAGTCCTGATTCAGCCTGTGAGATTCAGCCCTTTGCCTCAGCTGTGATCCCTTGAGGGCCAGGTGTGGCTGGCCGAACTTTAGCAAAGCTTTCTCAGTGCTGTGGCTTGGTGCCTCAGGGGACCACCTTTCTACTTTGGCCACCTCTCGGCTCACTTTCCTCTCTCCGCTCCTGAGCCGGGATAACAGCACAGACCGGCAACACCCCACGCCCTGTCCACACCCCCTTGAGAAAGTGTCCAAGAATCTGGACTCCAGGGGGGACAGACCTCCAGACCTCAGGGTGAGAGTGGAGGGGAGTGCCGGGAGTTCCAACTTGCAGGTAGAGAATATATACAGTTTTTATACAGTTTTATGCCTGGCAGGAGAGTGCCGTGGCACCCTAGTAGGGGAAGGAGGTCCGGTTTTTTGAGGGTCTCTCCCGTGGGGTACAGTGAGAGGACATCTGAACTCTACTTGCTTGTTGGTATGGAGGTATGGTGTATACTGCAAGCGGCTCTCATGGGGGAGGGGACTCCTGTCTTCTTGGTGATGTGCTCTGTACCTTTTATTTGTATTCTTGGGGTCGCAGGTCACTCTAGCAGGGTTGATGTGCATTCTTCGACCTTCTCTTTTGGCTCAGTTCCAAACTGTTGGCTTTCTTGCTAAATTTCTGTCCTTTAACTCTCCTTCTGGATGGGAGCATCTGCAGAAAGCTGGCTCGGATGCTTAATTTCTAAAGGCTCATCTCTCAGACATTTTGCTATTTTTCTATTTTACTATCTAAGATTCATCTCTCTGTCTCTTTCTGTCTCTTTCCTAGTTATACTTGTATGTGTCTAAACATAGCCAGAGACCATGGGGACAGCAGCTTCATCACTAGCAGAGTTAGGGTGGAAACGATTAGCAGGAGCAGCACCCTGACCATCAACGCAAACTAAGTCTCCTACACTAAGCCTGATGCAGCTTTTCCTTTCACATCTCTCCTCAGGAAAAAGACATGAATAGCAATTTATTGGAGTGCTCAAAAACTCTTTTAAGGCAGGATGTTTTGAGTATTCTGCAGATTGGCAACTACAAACTCACAAAGAAGATATCTGTGACCCTCTGGAGTCTCAGATTCAACCTCTACCCAGACCAAATCCTTCTTTACATGGTTGTCTTAGAAGCCTGCCTCTTTTTCTCAATTTTATCAAACTCTTTTTGGTTTACCATGCCTTTTTCCTATAAGTAGAACTGCCCCTTTGGCAATTCTATTATTTCTTAAGCATAATTTTTGTCTTGTTCCCCAGAATCTTCTGTAGCTCTAGGCATATCCTCTTTCTAACTTATTGTTGGTTTATCTGTTCCAGTGGGTATGCATTAGAAACATAACTTTATTTTTTTATTTTTTGAGACAGAGTCTCACTATATCAACCTCAGTAGAGTGCTATGGTGTCACAGCTCATAGCAACCTCCAACTCTTGGTCTTAAGCGATTCTCTTGCCTCAGCCTCCCAAGTAGCTGGGAATACAGGCATCTGCCTCAATGCCTAGCTATTTTTTGTTGCTATTGTTTAGCTGGCCTGGGCCAGGTTCGAACCCACCCCCTTCAGTGTATGTGGCTGGTGCCGTAACCACTGTGCTACTGGCGCTGAGCCAGAAACATAACTTTATAAAATTCTGACACCCAGGCAGCCTGAACCCCTGATTTGGTTGGGTTGAGGTGAGTGTTCAATGTTTTTAAAATTCTCTTGAGTAAATCTAACATGTAACAGAACTTGAGAACACCCCCATTTTCTGTTTTATATTGTGCTCAACTAAAAAGTTCCAATTTTGGGTGGTGCCTGTGGCTCAAAGGAGTAGGGTGCCGGCCCCATATACTGGAGGTGGTGGGTTCAAACCCAGCCCCGGCCAAAAACTGTAAAAAGTTCCAGTTTTGCCTTTCTCCTCAAATTCAGTCCAAAATCCTGGCTTAAGATTAACTATTAAAATTAATATATGAGTATAGACATTGACAAAAAGAAAACCATGACAGAGACAATCTAAAATACAACCAAAAATAATTTCATAAATACAGTACAGAGGAGTCTTATACTCTGCCCTCCTTTTCTCACCTTATGAAGGTAACTAGAATCCTTGGGTATTTTAAAAGTTTGAAAGCTAGGGATCCATAGATGGATCTAAGAATTGCCTAGTGAATTATAAAATTCATATGAAACTGAATGCTCTGATAAAACAAGATCTTGAGTCTCTCTACCAATGTTTTCTCTCTCTACGAATTTCTGCCAACCTCCATTGCTGGAGAAATTAAAGAGTCAAGAGATAAGATTTGCTTTGAGGACGGGCTTGCCTTGAATAGAATTTAGCACACATGATTCCCACTCAAATGCTGCCCAGTAGAAGATGTTGCCAACAATTACATCAAAACGGGTTTACTGCCCACTCTGCACCATTTCCAGGATTTTAGATGTTAATTACTATTGAAGATAATAGCATGAGATATTTCTCAGCCCATCACTATGTTTTGCATGGCACATAAAGTATCTAGGGCCTATGTGAATGGCTAATAAATATATGTGTGTAATAGGTTTCGCTAAAATGAAATGATTCACATTAGGATAGAATGCCCTCCTCCATCCATTTGAAATTGTATTATTTAATTGTATTCCACACTATTGGATCCCTAATATTTCTGTCAGTAATCAATGGAAATGATGATGGCATAAAATCTGCATGTCTAACATCTAATTTATCAAGAAAAATTAGCTGGTTTAAATACATAATTAGTTTATAAAATATGTTCTTGAACACATTCAAAGAATGAGAATTTTTATTTGCCAGTTTCACTCTGAATAGGCCTTTATGAGTGTTTGGGGGAACTTTGAGGACAATTGTGAAAGAACTTGTAATCAATTGAAAGATGAGCCTTGGAAGAGCAGCATCAACTATTGATCCATAATTGTTATAAATCTATGTCATCTTCCCCAAAACATGTTCCGTGTGAGCTCAGAACAGTCATTTCTCTATTTCTCTTCCAACTTCTTTGCTTTCTGTTACATTTTTTTTAAATGTTAACAGAGTTAGATAGGTTTAGGCTTTGTTACTCTTCTAAAGATTCAGAAATGTGTAATTGAAAAATCAAAAAGATTTGACAATCAGAAAGCCAGGGTGAGAGACAGTATACACAAGAGGTGTGATTCTGGAAAGACCTCCAACCAGGCTGCCTTATTTTAAATTTGCCTTCTTTTTCCTGTTAACTAAGCATGTCAAAATTGACCGAGCAGCATTTAATAGCTCTTTAGAGATGAAGTAGAATACAGTGACATAGTAGCATCACTACTTCTAAGCACAAAATTTTGTTCAGAGGTTGTTGAGGATGTTTTGAGCCATCTCCACAGGCTGCCTGATGAAGTGGAATGACCCCAGCAGAAAGAGACCCAGGGCCACAGCAAGGAGCAGGAGTTGAGGAGGGTAGTAAGAGGCCATTTGGAAGTTGTCTCACTGGGACATAATACAGATTGGAATTCCCTAGCAGGGAGATCTTTAAACAATCTGAAAATACAAACCAAGACATAGAGCCTACATTTTAATGACTGTCAAAACAGAACTGCCCAGCATAAAGCTAAATAAATAGGTCTTTGCTCTTTCCTTTCAGCCTTCCTCATTTCCACTGGGGTGAGGAAAGGAGTGGTGGAGCTGGAGTTTAGAAGAAGACAGCAGTAGAAGCCGCCTGCACTTGGTACTTCTGGTCCCCAAACAAAGTCATGTGAAATAAAACTACAAAATAAGACCCCCAGCTCTCCGGAAGAGATGGACTCCCTGTGGCTAACAGAGACACTCTCACCACAGGATAACAGGAACTGAGTGACCAGGGTGGGCGAGAGAAAGATGATTATGTACCCCTCATCTTGTTTGCATTTCTGATTTAAGGTGGTTCTGGGAGCTAAGATACCATGGCTGGAAAACTCCCACCAGCCACCTGAGGAGGACAACCAGCAGTGGCTACTGATTCCAGGGTTGAAAACTACCCAATCAGGACCTAGCCATTTCTAACCAATTGGGACAGAGTGAGTCTGAATCCTTCATTTGCTCAGATGTATATACACTAAGACATGACTTCCTTAGTTTAATAAGGTGGGAGCTTCCCCCTATGTAAGCCAGGTCCCCCTTCATTCTCTGGGGCACATTTTTCAGTTTGCACTGCAGGCTGTGTCTCCTTAATCTGCAGATTGCTTACAGAAAATTAAGCTCTCCCTTTTTCCTCCACAGATCTCAAGGTCTTTTGCTATCAGCCAGAATTCAGACCTCACTTGAGAGAAGAAGAGAAGTTTTATCTATATAGGAAATAATAAAATTTATACTTACCTAAGATAATACTGTAGCTATGGGTGAAAATGACTAGAGATGCTGTGGGATCTCTCTGAGCTGTTGCTGACTGGTATGGGGGTCACACTCAGGAGAATACAGATGAAGTTTTGTTGTCTCATTCTTGTGCTTTGTCCCTTGCAGCCTGGCTGCCCTCTGATGCTGCCTTGTCTTCTTTCCTCCCCAGTCACAGCTGTTACTTGAAGCCATTCTGGACTAGGCTCTTTCTGCTCCTTGGAGGCTGCATTTGATTCTTCCCTGCTCCAGGAACTTCCTTCCTGGGAAAAGTCCTCTCTTCCTTCTATTTTTTCAAACTCCACTTGTTCCTGCAAATATTCTCTCTCTTATGCATCCTGTATAAACAGTGTAAGTTTCTCTGTGGGCTTAGTTTTATTTTTAGAAACAAAAGCCAGAAAGGGTAGAGACTACTTGACTTTCTACAGGTGAAGTTGTGGAGCATAAAGGGAGCTGTTGGCTTGAATGAAGAAAGGGCAAAGGGTAAAAAATGGGTGAGAAGTTATATATTAAAACATTATTTAGTTCTACTTTGATTTCTGGTGAGACTTAATAATTCTGGATGTGATTGGATTTTGCTATTGGATACAGAAGACAAATGTGGCTTAAACTAATCATAGCATACTTTTCGCAATGATGTGCTTGATTCTTTCCCTGTGCTTTCTATGGGCTAAGAGAGGCAGCTGAGACCACATAACTAACCTTGTAGTTCTTTAACATCTGCCCTCCTCGCTCAGTTGTAAACTCTACGACTGCAGGGACCATGTCTGCCTTTTCATTCTATAATCTAGTAGAATCTAGGGGTGTCCAACCTTTCTTCTCTGCCACAAATTAGAAAAATAAGAGCTGTCTTGGGCCACACATTAAATACACAAACATTAATGAAAGGAATGAGCAAGGAAAAAAAAAAGTGTGTGCATACTTTTTGCAATATCCAAAACCACAGATAAGTAAAACATTCCTCAAATACATCTGCATGTGGCTCACAGGCAGCAGTCTGGACACCCCTACGAGTGATCCTAATGGCATCTCCATAGGAATTTTTGTGGTACAAATGAATGAATCTGTTATAGTATAAGACAGGGGTCCTCAAACTTTTTAGACAGGGGGCCAGTTCACTGTCCCTCAGACAATTGGCAGGCCGGACTATAGTTAAAAAAAAAAAAAAAAACTATGAACAAATTCCTATGCACACTGCACATATCTTATTTTGAAGTAAAAAACAAAATACAATTCACACCAACTCATGTGGCCCGCAGGCTGTAGTTTGAGGACCCCTGTTTTAGATCATTGATTAAGTGTGTACGTGACCACCAGTGTATAAAAGGTGGCTAGAAATAAAAATCATTGCTACTTGCCAATCTAGAGTTAGCCTGCTTCTTGCACCTTTTTACATTACAGAAGCGAGCTTGCACCTGAGGCAAAGCTGCTGTCCCCTCGCATCTTACGGAACACTCCTGCCCAGACCATGAGGAGACATGAGGCAAACGCAAATTGAGGAACATTTCACAAAACATTTGGCTAATACTCTTTGAAAGTATCAGGGCCATGAAAGATGAGAGGGTGGAATTGTTCAAGATTGGATGAGACCAAGGAATTAGGAAAAAAACATGCGATACTGGCCTCAGATTTACAATAAAGATTTAAAGAAAAAGGACAACAGTGGGACAACTGATGAAAGTTGAATAAGGTCTATAGGATAGTTAATATCTTATAAATATTAAGTTCCTGACTTGGATAATTGTGTTGAGATTATGCAAGATGTTAACCCCCTGGGGAGATGTGTAAAGGGAACTACTCTACTGTTGTAACCTTCTTGTATTTTTGAAATAATTTCAGAATGAATATTAGAAAAATGTTCATACATTTGATGCACAATTTCTGTCTTTAGAAATCTAGCTGGGACACTTTCTGATAGTAGTTGTAACAAGAAGTTTGTTGTTGAGCAAATTATTTTCCTTCTGGATTATGGTAATCAGGAATATTAGCAGATACTTGGCCAGGTATTTTTACCTTAATGATGGTGTTATGGTGCGAGAAAAGACCACATGGCCAATTTTAAAGTGTCCGAATGGAGTCTTTATTTAGCCATCTAGCAGCTGTCTCTGCAAGTCTCAGAGAGATCAGGGGAGAGCAGTCCTGAGCAGGTTTGAAGTAAAGTTTTTATAGGGTTAATTGATGTAGCAAGCAAGCCACCGGATTTCACAACTGGCATCTACAGAAGCAGGTTTATGGCACTGTGGTTACTTGGTTGAGCAAAATAATAGCTAGATACAAAAACATTTTTTTTTTTTTGAGACAGAGCCTCAAGCTGTCACCCTGGATAGAGTGCTGTGGCATCATAGCTCACAGCAACCTCCAATTCCTGGGCTCAAGCGAGTCTCCTGCCTCCGTCTCCTAAGTAGCTGGAACTACAGGCGCCCACCACAACGCCCGGCCAGTTCTTGGTTGCAGCCATCATTGTTGTTTGGCGGGCCCGGGCTGTATTCGAACCCACCAGCTCAGGTGTACGTGGCTGGCGCCTTAGCCCGTTGAGCCACAGGCGCCAAGCCAGATACAAAAACATTTTTAACATCAATGGGGTCAGCATGACCTTATCCTGCCTGTGTGTGTTTCATGGAGTCAGGAAGGCCTTATCCTGTGTGTTCAAAAGGCCTCATTCTTCCCTTCTTTGTTTCTTTTTGGGAAGGGGAAGATGTGGGGAGAACTCAGGAGCCTCAGGCAGGTGTCATGCCTCTTCTACCACGTAAGCACCACCTCGTTCCCTACTCAACCTGACCTAGGTGTTGATAATGTATTCTTAGGACCTTGAGTTTTATTGCCTGCATTCATTTTTGGATATATGAAATGAGGGCAATAATAACACATGGTCCTATTGTCAATCCTAAAAGGAGTAGGATGAGGGGACCTGCAAGCGTGGACTGGAGAATAGTCAGCAAGGGGACTAGTTGAATAGGTTTTCAAATCAATTTGCTGACTAGCCTCTAGTCTCTTCTTTGTCTTGAATCTTCTTTCTTAGTAAGGCCAAGTTATTCCTGATGACACCAGAATTGTTAGTATAGAAGTAGCATGTCTCCCCCAATGCTACACATAATCTGCTTTGTTTCAGGAATAGCAGGTTAAGCCCTCTGCGGTTCTGTAGCACTACCTCCACTAAGGAATTTAAGGAGGTCTCCAGTTGGGACACTGAACTCTCTAATTCTTTTAGATATAGGTTAATTTGATTGCTTAGAACTTTCAAATTTTCTTATTTTTTAATGAGAGTAGATGTGCCAACCACTGCTGACCCTACTATGCCTATCCTGAACAGAATCGGGACTAGAATGGGTGCTCTTTTTGTCCTAGAGGGTAAGTTACCTGAATCTAGGCTCAGATGTTTGCAGCTTTCCTCTCCTGAGTAATAAAATACTTGAGAAATAATAAGAACGAGAACACACAAAGCTGAGCCCTTTGGTGGGTTTAGGGTTACGGTTACTGGGTTTAAACATGGGATTATTCCGGTTGTGCAAGAAAACCAATTTCCATCTGGGGCTTTTAGGACGTACTTGCCCTCCAGGTCGGAGAGAATCATGGTCCCGGAACAAGACTGTTTACAGGGGGGAGTCCTGCAGTTTGAAATCTGGGGACTGAATGCAAAATCCGGTTCCTTGGAGGTCACTGAGAGTGAACTTAGGGTCATGACCCTATTTGCACAGGACTTGTGGATGGATGATATTCTGAACTTGGGTAGAGTCTTTTCCATAAGTGCGGTTGGCTGCTATACTTATATAATAAGGGGGCGCAGGATCTAGGCACAGTCAACAATTCCTGGTAGTGTTGGGGTTGGTTCTGTTTATAGACTGGAATATTGCATCCAGCATATCAAAACTGGGCCTACGGGGAAGCTGGGATAGCTGGGATGTTAGGGGTTTTTGCTGGGGATTGGGTCGGGGATCTGGGGGCAAGGGTAAATGTTGCAGGAGGCTGCACCAGCTGGAGTTCAGGGTACAGTACCCGTTGGGCCTAATGGGGTTTTGTTCCCTGCTGGGAACAAACCTCTGTATGGTGAATACAATTCCCGGGTCCGGTCCTGCAACCCATACCCTGAATCCCCATGTACATCCTACTGTCCATCCCTGTCTGTTCTGTTTTTATTTGAAAACTGTTATTGTTACTGGGTTGCAAGTTCCTGGCTTATTACATGTTCCTTGTCCCCAGGTGAGAGATAAGTGGAGATCACTATTTTTCCAGGGGGTCATGGTTTCACACCCCCACTCAGCGCAATGGTAACCTGCCTCTTTGTTACAATTTCCTTTTCCTATGCTAGGGAAGCTTAATGTTGCTGTTTTTGTAGTTCTTTCTCACATCTAAGGGTGCTGCACCTAAACACCCTCCTGACCCCTTGGACCTCAATTCCAGTCCTCTGTGTGACAGATCATAGGTAACTCATATGGGAAGGAGGTGAACAGGTCACATATGTTAAAGGGAAAAACTAGCTGGCTGGTAGAGTGGATCCTATGCACTAATCCTTCATCTATTGTGCGGGTCAGCTCCCAGGTATAATCTATAGGGGTATGGGGATTTACCATACACTGTTTCTCTCAACTCATAAGGAATATTAACATTAGTTCTGAATAAGTCTTAGTTTTAATGGGTCCTCAGTTTGTTGAGTCCACCATCTCTCTGCTGGGTCTGGGTGTGTCTTTTTGATTTGGGATTGGTGGATCCAGTAGCGCTGTTCTGCGACATCCATAGCAGTGGGAGTGATGAGGATTGTCAGCAGAGTTCTGTCTCACCCAGCATCCAGAGTCCCAGGCTGATGTTTCTTTATCTAGACCAGGTCTCCAGGCTGTAGATGTCTCTAATCTCCCGAGGGGGAAGTCTCCTTACTGTCTTTATCTTTTTTTAGAGACAGAATCTCATTTTATTGCCCTTGGTAGAGTGCCATGGCGTCACAGCTCATAGCAAACTCCATCTCCAGGGCTTAAGTGATTCTCTTGCCTCTGCTTCCCAAGTAGCTGGGACTACAGGCACCTGCCAGAATGCCCAGCTATTTTTGTTGTTGCAGTTTGGCTGGGGCCAGATTTGAACCCGCCACCCTCGGTATATGGGGCCGGCATCCTGCCCACTGAGCCACAGGTGCTCCCCTCCTTACAGGACTGCCTTCACTACTTATACTGTCCATGAGGAAATTTGTAATGCCTATAATGACTTGAGGAGAGAATGTGTGTTAAGTTCTGTAACCTCTCATCCCCCAAGTGGGGGATCAGCGGTGGGATTCTCCTGAACATTATATCATAGGGGGCAAGTTCTTTTACATTGGGGTTACGTCAGACATGAAGGAGGGCAAAAGGAAGAAGGCTCACCCGGTTCTCGCCAATCTCTAACTGTAAGTTACTCAAAGTTTATTTGAGAGTCCTATTCATTCTCTCTACCTGTTCTGAACTCCGAGGTATATATGCACAGTGTAGTTTTCAGTTTATACCTGGGGTTTTAGTCAATACCTGAGTGATGTGAGCGATGAGCACTGGACCATTGTTGTAGAGGCAAGCCAAATCGGGGGATAATTTCAGTCATTAGTTTTTTTATTATTACTTGTGTTGTTTCTGTCCTAGTGGGGTCGGTCTCAATCTATTCAGAGGTGTCAATAAACACCGTACCCGTTGTACCCGTATTGAGAGTGACTTATCTCAGTGAAGTCCACTTCCCACTGCTCCCCAGGGAACTCACCATGTAGCCAGACTCCAATAGGTATCTTGGGGCTAGTGGCAGCATTCACCTGGGTACATACCTGGCAACAGGCAGCAATCTGTTTTGCTATTTTCTGCAGGTGAGGGATGTAGTAATTTTTTTTTTTAAAAGTTTAGTTAGTTTTGTGCCACTGAGATGTGAACTGTGATGAACCTGTTGTAGGAGTTCTCTTTCTAGTTGGGCAGGGACCAGGAAATGATAATCGGGCAGAATCTGCCACCCATTAGGGTGTTTCCTAGCTTGGAGTCTTCTTCCTTTGATGTGTAAGCCGGAGACACAGTATGGCAGGGCATGGCAGGGCAGGGCAGGAAGAATCTAGAGGGGCTCCACAGGTTTTCGAGCCACCTCTTGAGCCACCTGATCCGCATATATATTTCCTCTCATGGTGGGAGAGTCCTCAGTCTGGAGACCATGGCAATGGATGACTGCCACTTTAGCTGGCAGCTAGATGGCCTCAAGGAGGGTCAATATTTCCTCCTGGTTCTTGATTGCTTTCCCTGTGAAGTGAGGAAGCACCTCTCCTTATAGAGGACCCCATGAGCATGCACAGTAGCAAAGGCATACCTGCTGTCACTGTAGGTGTTATTAGTTTTTTCTTTCCCCTACTGCAAGTCTTTTCTTTCCCCTAGGTTACTACAATTAACTCAGCCTTCTGGGATGAAGATCTATGCCCCAAGGCCTGGGTCCAGAGAACTTGGTCCTAAGTTACTACAGCTGCCCCTGCGTACCTCACTCCTTAGAGGATGTAGCTGCTTCTGTCAATGTAGAGGTCTGTAGCCTCTGGGCCTGTCCATGGTTCATCACAAAGATCAGCCCTAAGGCTCTGTAGGGCTTCCAAAATGTCATGGCAATAGTGCAGAGGCTCCTCCAGGTTGTCATCAGGGAGCAGGGCAGCCAGGTTGAGGGTGGATGTTTTCAGGAACTGTACTCGGGGTGGGTCTAGTGAGAGAGCTTGGTATTGAGTTATTCTGGCATTTGGTTGTCAGTGGGGCTTCTGAGCAGAGCCTCCACTGAGTGGGGAGTAACGACCATTGCCTTAATGCAGTTTGGCCATCTGGCTACTACTGGGTCTAGTCTTTTGGAAAGATAGGGTACAGGCAGCTTCCAAGGGCCTAATGCCTGAGTTAAAACTCCCTTTGCAATGCCTCAAGTCTCTGCCACATGCAATTGAAAAGGTTGTTGGAGGTTCGGGAGAGCTAGGGCCAGAGTGCTCAATAGAGTTTGCTTCAAGATCTCGAAAGCCTTTGTCTCGGTTTCTGTTCAGCCTAACTTGTCCCCCTTGCCCCTGTGGCTACATACAGGGGCTTAGCAATGCCTGCAAACCCAGGAATCCATAACCAGCCGTACCCTACTGTTCCTAAAAACTCCCAGACCTGCTGCTTTGTCTTTGGTTGGGGAATCTGAAGTATTGCTCAGATCCGGGCTTGGGACAAGACCCACTTCCCTTCTCTCAGCTCATAACCCAGATAGGTAGACATTTGAGTGCACAATTGTGCCTTTTTGGCTGTAACTCGATAGCCCAGTGTTTGTAAAGTTAGCAGTAAATTGCGGGTGGAGGCCTGACAAGCCTGCAAGTCTCTTGCTGCCAGTAGGAGGTCATGTACATACTGGAGGAGCACAACCTCTGTGTGCTGGCTTCGGGAGACACAGAGGTCCTGGCTTAAGGCTTTGTCAAAAAGAGTGGGAGAATTCTTAAAACCCTGGGGCGCCTGGTCCATGTTAACTGCCTGATAAAATTCCCTTCCGGGTCAGTTCATTCAAAAAATGGGTTGACTCACTGCAGCCAGGGGAAGAGAGAAGGCATCCTTCAAATCCAACGCTGCATAGTATTGATGGCTCGGTGGGGAGCAAACTCAGAAGGGTATATGGGTTAGGCACAGTGGGGTGGATTGTCTCCATGCATTTGTTCACCTTCCGTAGGTCCTGGACTGGCCTGAAATCATTAGTTCCTGTCTTCTGGACGGGCAGAAGTGGGGTGTTCCAAGAAGATTGGCATGGAACCAGGATTCTAGCCTCTCGAAGCTGTTTGATGTGGATGGCTATACCCTGCGTGGCCTTCAAAGGGATTGGATATTGTTTAACCTGCACTGCCTCAGGCTGAGCCCAAAAGCTGAACTACAATAGGGGGCTGGTGAGCAGCCAAACCTGGGAGGTTATTCTCCATCCATACACCCAGAATCTTTCTGTAGTTGTCTCAGGTGGGAAGTGCTGCCCTCTGCTGGCTTTTTGTCATCCAAGAGGTGATAGTTATTCTGGTCATAGTCCAGGGGTAGGATTTGGTCTTTTCCATTGCCCCATGTATTGGTGTGAAGTGGCTTGAGAGGGTGTCCTCTGCCTGTTTTAGCCCTGAAAATGTTGCCTCTGTATCCACAAGAAAGTTCACGGGCTTGCCCCCTATTTCCAGTGTGACTGTGGGCTCCTGGGGGGCCAAGGGAATGGAGCCCCGGCCCCGTCAGTCTAGTTTCAGTAAGACTGGGGCAGGGACCTCTCTTTTCCTTTTCAGGCATTCATTTTTCTAGTGTTTCATTTCCTTACAAAAGGCACACTGATTATGTTTTAGAGGAGGTTGGGCCTGCCTGGGTGGTCCCAGTTGTGGCGCCTCCTGATCTATTCATTTCTTCCCTGTTCCAGTCTCCTACTTTTCTCCCACTCCTGTATTGCAGTCACCAGGACTTGCGCGACTTGTGAGAGTCTTTTTGACTGGCAGGTATCAGGCCTGTTATATGCCTGTTGTGCTACCTCCACTAGTTCAGACAGTACTTTGTCCTTGAATTCCTTTACTTTCTGTAATTTCTTTCTAATATCAGGGGCCGACTGGGAGACAAAAGTAATATTGATTGCTCTCCTGTTCTCTGGGGCTTTCGGGTCTATAGGAATATAGCACCGTTATATCTCCAGGAGGCATTCTAAGAACACATTAGGAGATTCATCTGCCTTTTGTATAGTTTCACTCACCTTTGAGAGATTAGTAGCTCTCTGGGCAGCTGCTTGGATTCCTCTGAGAGGAGTCTGGTGATAGTCTTTGAGAGTCCTCTAACCTTGGTCATTGTTGGGGTCCCAATCTGGCCTTGAGAATGGGAAGGCTGCCTTTACTTCTCAGGATCCATGGTGGGCTGACCATCCAAATCCAAGACAAGTTTTTGGGCTTCCCTTAGGATTCTTTCCTGCTTTTTTGATGTTAAGAGGGTTTGCAGCAACTGCTGGCAGTCATTCCAAGTGGGCTGGTGAGTAAAGAAAATAGACTCTAAAGGAGAGATTGACCCTTGAGGCTGGACAGAGAAGGAGGAGTTTTGTTGTTTCCAATTACACAAGTTGCTAGTGGAAAATGGAACATAAACCAATAATGATTTTGGAGCGCCACCTAAAGTTGGCTAAGCAACCCGGCGTAAAGGGAGCACGGGCCGGAGATGGAGTGGTAGATTTTGGAAGTCCCGGTCCTTCAGGGGGTTGTTGATAGGAGTGCCTTCTACAGGTATGCGGTGGGTTAGGTACTTGGTTCACCTGACTCGAGTCAGGAGAAGGAACCGAGGGGTATGGAGGTGGGAGACTGCCTGTGAAAAAGTCGGGAGTCTCCACATCTTCCAAATTCCTTTGTAAAATGGACAGAGGTTTTCCCCCATTCACCTTTTTCTCATGTTCCCTGACTGGTTACGGTGCCCAAAAGTCTGGGTGAGGAGGATAGTGTTTCCTTGTTTACATTTAAAGCAAGCTTTCAGATAGGAACATTTTTCAGTAAAAATGTCAATCCAAATTTGAATGTATGGAATCTGATCTGGGTGGCCAGAAGTTCCAAAAATAACATGCTGAACTTGGTAAGTGAGTTGAAAATCTGTATTCTCCTCTGGCGGCCAGTCTAGACCAAAAGTGGGCCACTGCTGCTCACTGAATTTCTGGAGATCAAAAGCATTTACTGGCAACCCAGATAGTCGGCCTGCTGCTGGAAGTCCTGGAAATTTTCCAAAAGGCAGGAGAAAGGAGCGCTTGAGGAGGAGGACGATCTTTGTTTCATTTCTCTAAATCTGCCGGTCCCACCATAGATGGCAGCCAACAGACCGTTTCTTCTTGGGTGTCTGGAAAGGTAGAAGGTTAAAGCTTCTTCTGCCAAGGGCTGCAACAGGGTTATAATAGTTAGGTCCTGAAGGGAAGCAACTGTCAAACTCAGGACAGAGGTCCGGTGTGTGGCAAGTGGGGTATAGGAGGGGGGTAGACTTGTGAAGAAGGATCCCAGGAGTCCCAGGGTAGATAAAGATGGTAATGGGCTGGATAGGCCCAGAACTCGGTGCATCACCAGGAATTCCTTGATAGACCCCTAAAAGGATAAGAACTCCCCTGACTATATCTGCTGGTTTTACTGACTGGCAGTGCAGGGGTCTCTCTGGGTGCGGAACTGACAGCAGATAGCCATAGGAAAGAAGAGATGTATTAGAAGATCAGCTGGATGGGAGTTTTGGACCCACCAGGGAATGATTAAGTGACAAAAATCTGACCAACTATTTTCCTTAACTGATGACAGCCTATAGTATTACAATTTCCCAGTGATATTATTGGTTAGTAAGTTAGTAAGTTCTGTTTTTTAGGGTTCCTGGTAAATTTCTTTAAAATATATTCAGTTATTGTAAGAATTAGAACAATGCCAATTCAGAAAAAAAAGTGGCTGCTGGTAAAGAGGACTCTTTTTTTTCTTTAGTTCCAAATGAGTAATTGACCTTGGGTTTTCTGCAAGGGTGCTGGTACCTTATTGCAAGGTTATTCATAACATAGCAACCACAGTTTTTGGCATGCAAAAAGATAGAAAAATAGTTTTTAACAAACTTTGTATTAACTCTTTAATTGCCAGGAAAGAGAGGGTCCCAAATGCAGATGGGTCATTTATACCACAGTGTCAAGATAAAAAATGAGAAAGTACAAAAGGGCCATGTAAGAAAGATAGAAGCCAGTAAGCACAGCACTCTGCCAAGCAGACCAAGATTCCAGAGTAACACTATATAGTCCAATAGCAAACACAACAGTTAAAAGTCTGATTCCCACCTGGAAAGCGATGTTGAAAGCAGTGGGAGACACAGGAGACATAAGAGAAAGAAGGTAAAAAGGCTAGTTTCCATAGGATGAAATTCCTGGAGAGTTCCCTGGTAAAAGAGGTCAGTTATCCAGAGAACAATATGATCAAAAATCAAAGTAAAGGGGGTGGGTAGTGTCTTCTAGGAGGTACCATAGGAAATATGCAAACTGAAAACAGACGAGGGCCCAACATGAAGATTCAGACAGAAAGGAATGTAAATAGACATATAGATCACTCAGATGCCTGCCCGGCCATGTCCCCAAAGGAATGAAAACTCTATCTTAGCATAGGCGGGCTGTATAAATCCCAAACTGGGTTAACCTGAAGGGTGATTTCACCACTAAGCCGTATGATAGAATTGTGGAACCATGGGTGAAGGCCTACTCAGACTCCATAGCCTCGGGGGCTGTGGAATCACATCCAAACTCACTCACTCTCTCATGCACTGAGGAAAAGAATCAGATCAGTCCCTTGGGTGGGAAAGTGCAAAACCAGAACCCAGAACAGTCAACTGTAACTGAATCAGAACAGAGCAGTCCCTGGAAAGAGAGACTGCAACCCAAAACCTGAAGACCCAGTTGGCCACTCCAACACGGATCCGGGATCTGGCCGCTACTCCAGAACAGATCCAAACAGAGGTCCCCAGCTGACATCTTGGGGGCAACTAGCCTTGTAGAGTGCAGCTGCATCTAGCCCCCAAGAGTGTCTCCCAATAGACTTATTGGTAAAACCATAACCCAGAAACCGAATTAGTTGACTCCATGTTACCATGCCTGAATTTGTTCTGCTAATTTGGCAGGTTGGGGAGGGGGAATAGAGTTGATCTTTCACCTGGGGCTGAGGAATCCTCAGCGGCTACGCACTAGGTGAAAAGTGGCTCACATGCCCAGCCACAACTGATGGCTGTAGGCTGAGTTAAAACCCAGGGATCTTGCTGGGACCTCCAAAATGTTATGGTGCAGGAAAAGACCACATGGCCAATTTCAAAGTGTCCGAATGGAGTCTTTATTTATTTATTTTTTTGTAGAGATAGAGTCTCACTTTATCACCCTCTGTAGAGTGCTATGGCATCACACAGCTCACAGCAACCTCCAACTCCTGGGCTTAGGCGATTCTCTCGCCTGAGCCTCCGGAGTAGCTGGGACTACAGGTGCCCGCCACAATGCCCGGCTATTTATTTTTGTTTGTTTTGCAGTTCAGTGAGGCTGGGTTTGAACCCGCCACCTTCGGTATATGGGGCCAGCACCCTACTTGCTGAGCCACAGGCGCCGCCCCAAATGGAATCTTTATTAGTCGGCCAGCAGTTGTCTCCGCAAGTCTCAGAGAGATCAGGGGAGAGCAACCCTGACCAGGTTTGAAGCAGAGATTTTACAGGGTTAATTGACACAGCAAGCAAGCTGCTGTATTTCACAACTGGCATGTACAGAAGCAGATTTACAGCACTTGCGGTTACTTGGTTGAGCAAAATAATAGCTAGATACAAAAACATTTTTAACATCAATGGGGTCAGCATGACCTTATCCTGCCTGTGTGTTCCATGGAGTCATCAAGGTATTATCCTGTATGTTCCCAAGGCCTCATTCTTCCCTTCTTTGTCTCTTTTTGGGAAGGGGAAGATGGGGGGAGAACTCAGGAGCCTCATGCAGGTATCATGCCCCTTCTCCCACCTAAGCACCACCTCAATGTTCCAAACAAATGAATTGAAATTATTGTGAAAATATAATTAGACTCTAGAAGCTGCTGAATGGCCAACTGTGACTCTTCTCTTAAGAGTTAAAGAAAATATCACTACTGACGGATGATTAGTCTCAGGTTGTAATAGATGTGGGAGCATGTACGTTCTTTCCCAGAGAACTACTGAAGCCTAAACTAATATTTAGTAGAAAATTCTATGGACAACATGAAGCATCAAAGCTGGCTGTCAAGGTCAGATAACATTCTTTATTGATGTATTTAGCTTTTTTGTTGTTTTTGAGACAATGTGTAGCTCTATTGGCCAGGCTAAAGTGCAGCAACTGATCATAGCTCACTCTAACCTCCAATTCCTCGATTCAAGTTATTCTCCTGCCTCTGCAGTCTGAGTAGCTGGGACTATGGGAACATGCCACTATGCCTGGCTAATTTATTTTTATTTATTTATTTTTTTTGCAGAGATAGGGTCTTGTTATGTTGCCCAAACTCCAGGCTTCAAATGATCCTCCCACCTCCAAGTGATCCTCTCACCTCAGCCTTTCAAAGTGTAGGACTGCAGACTTGAGCTACTGTGTTCAGCCTGTTGACATATTCTGAAAGGTAGACTTATAAGGCACAGAAACAAACAGGGAGACTGTCACCTTACAGATAGGAAAAGAGTTGACCAGATTGTCTGCCTTGTCTGTTGTAGAACAATAGAACCATTGGTGAGTCTTTTAACTTAGTAAATAGATTGTCCTGACTTTTCTGAATTGGAGATTTCAATTATCTTTCTAGGTGCTAATACATTAGGCACAACTGAAAAACTTAGGCCTGGTAGCAGACTGGAAATCTACACAAACTGGTGCTTCAAAATCAAGAAAAATGACTCTGTCTATAGGACTTCATTAAGTTTGCTGGACAGCTATGCCTTTTTTTGTTTTTTTTGAGACAGAGTCTTACTCTGTCACCCTGGTAGACAGCATCACTCTAACTCACAGCAATCTCAAACTCCTGTTCTTTAGCTATCCTATTGCTTCAGCCTCCCAAGTAGCTAAGACTATAGGCATCCACCAATGCCTGGCTGTTTTTTTTTTTTTTTTTTTTGAGTGTTCAGTATATTGATATCATGGTGCAACAGATCTCTAAACATTTTTCATCTTATAAAGCAGAAACTAGTCCAGCAACCCCTCATTTCCCTTCCAGTCACTGGCAGCCACGTTCTTTCTTCTTCTGTGAGTTAAAACCACTGTAGACATCTCATGAAAGTGCTGTCATACAGTCTTTTTCTGACTGGCTTATTTCACTTAGCATAATGCCCTGAAGTTTCATCCATGTTGTAGCATATTTTTGTAAAGGCTGGAATATAGCCCATTGCATGTATGTAACACATTTCCTTTATTCATTCACTTGTTGATGGACACTTGTACTACTGATGCCTCCTGGCTGCCATAATAATGACTCAGTGAGCATGAATGTGCAGATATCGCTTTGAGATCCTGCTTCCAATTCTTTGGGACATATATCCAACTATGGGATTACTAGATAACATAATACTTTTGTGGAAACCCCATGCTGTTTAATATAGTGGCTACACATTTTTACATCCCCATTGGCAGTGCACATGGACTTTAGTTTCTCCACATCCTAACAAGCATTTGATACTTTCTATGTTTTAGACCAGGCATTCTCAAACTTTTTAAACAGGGGGCCAATTCACTGTCCCTCAGACCATTGGAAGGCCAGACTATAGTTAAAAAAAAAACAAACAACTATGAACAAATTCCTATGCACACTGCACATATCTTATTTTGAAGTAAAAAACAAAATGGGAACAAATACAATTCACACTGCCGCATGTGGCCTGCGGACCGTAGTTTGAGGACCCCTTTTTTAGACAGTTGGTCATCCTGGTGGGTTTGAGGTGCTACCTCATTTTGGTTTGATTCACATTTTCCTGATATTAGTGATGTTGATTATCTTTTCATATGCTCCTTAGCCATTTTTTAAGAGGCTGTTTTAGAGAAATGTTTATTCAGCTCTTTGCCCATTTTAAAATTAGGCTATTCATTACTGAGTTTTAGAATCCTTACATATTCTACTACTAAACTCTTTCCAGATAAATGGTTTGCAAATATGTTCTTTTTGTTTGTTTGTTTTGAGACCATTTCACTGTGTTGATTCTTCCCAGTCATGAGCATGGTATGTTCTTCCATTTGTGAATATTCTCTGCTATTTCCTTTCTTAGAGTTTCATAATTTTCTTGTTAGATATATTCCCAGGTATTTCATTTTCTTTGAAGCTGTGGTGTAGGCAGTTGTGTCCTTATTTAGCCTTTCATATTGATTTTATATCCTGAGACATTACTGTATTTTTTGATGACTTCCAGGAGTCTTGTGGGTGAGTCTTATTTGGGTTCTCTAAGTATAAGATCATATCATCAGCAAAGAGGAAGAGTTTGACTTCTGTGCTCCCATTTGGATGCCCTTTATTTCCTTCTCTTGCCTGATTGCATTGGCTAGAATTTCCAGCACTATGTCATATAGGAATGGCAACAGGTAACAACCTTGCCTGGTTCCAGTTCTAAGTGGAAAAGCTTTCAGTTTTACTCCATTCAGTAAAATATTAGCTGTGGGTTTGTCATAAATAGCTTCAATCAGTTTAAGAAATGTGCCACCTATGCTTATACTCTTCAGTGTTCTAATTAGAAAAGGATGCTGGTGTAGGAGATACCTGAAAAGAAACACCTTGTTAATAAGGGAATGGGGAAGGGACTGGTCTCTCATTAAAAAGCATGAGAGCATGTAAGAGCATGAGAGCACATACATTATTGTTTGGCACAGGTGTAAATAACCACAGGAGAAATTAGTCAGGGCTCCTCCTACTAAGACTGCTGCACCTTTGAGGCACTCTGGCACCTCTGACTGGACTGAGACAATAGGCTTCTCGGTACACGTGGGGAGCAATACCCAGAGCAAAAATGTACAGTGGTCTGCGTCCTGGCAGTTTCATGGGTTGGGGCTGGTGACTTAGCATCCCGGCTCTGACAAATGACAATGAGGATAGGATAGTGGATGTGGACCAAAGGGGAAATAAGCTTATAGAAAACAACAGAGAAAGAAAGAGTAAGAAACTTTAGCAAACAAAAGAAAAAGAAAGAGGCGACATATATAAAAAAGCAGAACATCTTTAGCAAACAAAAGCCTTTAGCCAACAAAATATAAGAAGAAACATAAGATCCAGAATAAGTAGAGCCTTTCTTTCTTTTTTTTTTTTTTTGAGACAGAGCCTCAAGCTGTCACCCTGAAGAGAGTGCCGTGGCATCCCAGCTCACAGCAACCTCCAATTCCTGGGCTCAAGCAAGTCTCCTGCCTCTGCCTCCCAAGTAGCTGGGACTACAGGCGCCGCCACAACGCCCAGCCATTTTTTGGTTGCAGCCGTCATTGTTGTTTGGCGGGCCTGGGCTGGATTCAAACCCGCCAGCTCAGGTGTACGTGGCTGGTGCCTTAGCCCGTTGAGCCACAGGTGCCTAGCCAGTAGAGCCTTTCACAAACAAAAGCCTTTAGCAAATGAAAGAAAAAGAGAGAGGAGAAATATATAAGAAAAAACCTAAGATCCAGAAATAAGTAGGGCCTTTAGCAAACAAAAGAAAAACAGAAAGGAGAACCTGCATTAGGGAAGCGGGACCTTCAACTATACCAGAGAGGGACTAAAAGTAAATGAGACCTTTTGGCACCTCATACTTAGTCAAAGGCGGGCAGGGCAAAATAAAGCTGCTTGAGTAATGTGAAACCTTCAGCAAACAATAAGAGGGAGTTTATGGGAGGCAAAAGGGTAATTCCCTGTCCATAGAAACCAACACTATAAAAGAAACCAGAGAGGGATGTCACTTAGAGAAGTGGACCTCTGGCAAACAGTAAAAAAGCAAAGGGGTAATTCCCTGTCCATAGAAACAAACAGTAAAAAAGGGGAAGCAAAGGGAAGTGCCACTCGAAGTGGGACCTTTGGAAAACAGTGAAAAAGAAACCAGATAGAGGACATCACTCAGATTAAGTAGACCCTTGGCAAAAGTAAGAAAGAAACCAGAGGGGGACATCACCCAGAGTCAGTGGACCTCTGGGAAACAATAAAAAAGAAACAATGGGTAATTTCTTGACCATATAGCCACTTGAGTAATGCAGAACCTTTGATCCTAAGAAGTACAAAAAGTTCAAGATAAGAAGTTTGAGAACCGGCTTGGCATCTGTAGCTAAGCGGCTAAGGTGCCAGCCATGTACATCTGAGCTGGCGGGTTCCAACCCAGCGTGGGCCCGCCAAACAACAACGATGACTGCAACCAAAAAATAACCAGGCGTTGTGGCGGGCACCCGTGGTCCCAGCTTCTTGGGAGGTGGAGGCAGGAGACTCTCTCGAGCCCAGGAATTGGAGGTTGCTGTGAGC
>CAUYRH010144471.1:0-59764 GCA_963574655.1 Perodicticus potto
CTTAATTCCCTCCCTACTTCCTCTTTCATTCCTTCCTTCCTTCCTCCCTCCCTCCCTAATTCCTTCCCAACTCCCTCCTTCCTTCAATTTCTCCATACTTCTTTCCTTACTTCCTTCCTCCCTCCCTCCCTAATTCCTTCCCTACTCCCTCCTACCGTCATTTTCTCCTTCCTTCATTCCTTCCTTCCTTCCTTCCTCCTTTCCTCCCTCCCTAATTCCTTCCCTACTTCCTCCTTCCTTCATTTTCCCCTTCCTTCCTTCCTTCCTTTCTTCCTCCTTTCCTCCCTTCCTCCCTCCCTAATTCCTTCCCTACTTCCTCCTTCCTTCATTTTCTCCTTCCTTCCTCTCTTCCTCCGTCCCTCCTTCCCTCCCTAATTCATTCCTTCCTTCCTCCTCCCTTCATTTTCTCCTTCCTTCTTTCCTTCCTTCCTTCCTCTCTTCCTCCCTCCCTAATTCCTTCCCCATTTCCTCTTTCCTTCATTCTCTCCTTCCCACCTCCTTTCCTACCTTCCTCCTTCCTTCCCTCCCTAATTCCTTCCTTCCTTCCTTCCTCCTCCTTTCATTTTCTCCTTCTTTCCTTCCTTCCTTCCTCTCTTCCTCCCTCCCTAATTCCTTCCCTATTTCCTCTTTCCTTCATTCTCTCCTTCCTTCCTTCCCACCTCCTTTCCTACCTTCCTCCTTCCTTCCCTCTCTAATTCCTTCCCTACTCCTTCCTCTGTTCCCACCTCCTTTCCTCCCTCCTTCCCTTCTCTTCATTTTGCCTTCTCTTTCTCTCTCTTTTCTTCAAGAGTAGTGACTTTTTTGGTTTTATATTTATAAAATATAACGAATACTCATCAACAATTCAAGTGCAAGAGCAAAAGACAGAAGCAAAAAGAAAAAGAGAATACTTACAGGCAATTCAACATCTCCCCCCTCCAGAAAAAACTGTTAGCATTCGGTGTGGTCAATCCAGGCATCCTTCAGAATACTTACGAATAGAAGCAGTTTGATAAAGTGGGACGATTTCACACATTCTCCCTTAAAGTACAATTTTTGAATTTTGTTCGAATTTACTCGCAGCAGTGAAAGACTTGAAGTCAAACAGAAATAATGGCTGAACTTGAGAACAATGTGTCCTCACTTCAAAAACCCATCATTTTTTGAAGAATCCCTAAGATTAAGAAAGCAAAGATTATGAAAACAATGAACTGGGAGTCATTTTATTTTAAGAATGTTTCCATTCCAGATGATTCCCGCTGTCTCTGCCCTGTGAAAGACGAGCATGTTAGCTGAGATTTTTTTTTTTTTTCCCTGAAGGTTCCCTACTAATTCACTAGTCTTCTACCTGCTCTGTGTTTGTAACCTTTGGATTCCCTTTCACAGGGTTTCTTTAATTCCATGTTTTAGTGTATCCAGCTTTTGTCAATTTTTTCATGACTTTTCCATTTCAAGGTTCTCCCCCCATGTTGATGCTCTATTTCATTGTGAAATAGTTTCTTTTTCCTTTCCAAGCATCGGGGTGCTGTGCTGCTGGAGTTCTTCATGGTAGAAAATGCCTGTTTCTTGATTTTTTATATTTTAAGGACAAGTGGAAACATACAGGTTTTCCCTTTAAAACTATCTTTGCACATAGGGCAGCACCTGTGGCTCAAAGGAGTAGAGCACAGGCCCCATATGCTGGAGGTGATGGGTTCAAACCCAGCCCTGGCCAAAAACTGCAAAAAAACCCCAACTATCTTTGCACAAACTAGGCACTAGTGCTGAGGACGCCTCCCCACCCCTCCCTATCCCCTCCTTTCCCTCCCTTCCCTCCTCTCCTCTGTCCCTCCTCCTCCCTCCCCCGCTGTCCCCTTCCTCCCCTCCCCCTCCCCTTCCTCCGCTATTTCCTTCCTCTTTTCCCTCCACATTCCACCCCAGCTCCTGCCCTAGTCTCCCGCCCACCCCCTCCCACACCTACTACCATTGCAGTTTCCAGTTTCCCTTTCATTTTGACACACGTTGCCTGGATTTCACTGCTAACCTTCAAACATGTTCATGGCTGCTGTGTTCCCTGAGTTCTTTCAAGCTGTTGGAGAAGGTTGGCCTGCTGCATTTGTGCTGGAATGACAGAGTGGACCCATGTTTTGGGCTCCTGTTTTCATTGCAGCTTGTGGATGCTGCTCCCTTATTCTGAGGACTGAAACTTGCTGAGGAAGAGTCTGAATCCAGCTTGATTTCAGGGCTCCTTCCTCCCCCGACAGTGCTGCTTCTCCTCTTGGGAGTGCACGAATAGTTATTTTCTCTATTTAACCATCCTATTTCTGATGCCTGTCGTTCTGAATAAATTTTTTTCTCAAACACCTTGTGCCAGTGGAATACGAAGATGAAGTCCTTGAAGCAGATTTCCTGTCTCACGTCTTTGAATGCTTTTCTCCTTTCATTTTCCACTCATGTATCCAGGCCAGGCAGGAAGCAAATAGATGTGAGAAGTGGCAACATTCTCACACTCATTTCACAAGGCCTGTCTTTCTTGGCCCCAGCATTAGACCAAAGCAGCAAAAGGAAACTGTGAATGAAACTCATTAGGAACAAACGTTATGGATAAAACATCAGTATATCAAATTAAGCATGAGATCAAAAGAAACACGGTGTGTTCAAACGTGGCTTGTTCCAGCAACAAAGGATGAGTCTACATTAGAAAACATACTAATGTCATTTACTCCACTTATCTCCATGGTAGATTAAACCATGTGACTGTCTTAATAGAGGCTGGAGCAGCATCTGAGGCAATTTAACACCCTTTCATGATTAAAAAGAAGAGATGAGTAGGCATCCCAGCCAGTTCCTACTAGCTGCCCATTTGGGAGGGAGCCTCGATATCATGGTGGCTGCAGGAGCAATTGGGAGGGTGCCCGACTGTCCTGGTCACTGGGGACTGAGGACTCTCCTGGGATCTGCGGCTTGCAGTGCTGAAACTGGCCAACTGGGGTGGTGGTCAGCAAGCACAGTGACCGTTGGCAGAGCTCAGGCAACATGGGATGAAAGAGCGATTACACTGCTCTGCAGAAGAGAATGAGTTTTTGTTGTTGTTGTAATTCCAGAGAGGGAGGAAGAAGAAAGAGAAAGAGAGGCAGAGAATGCAAGGAAAGGGGGAGAGGATGTGAAGGTGTCTGAGGGCTGAGGATGCTTCAGGAGCATAAAACTTGGTGCTTTTGAGAGGAAGGTTTCAGAGCATCATTTCCATTCCCTCCCTGTGGTGTTGGGGGTGCTCAGGCCAGATGGTCCCTCTGAGTGCTGGCTGCTGCCTCCTTTTCTGGGGAATGCCTTGAGCTAATCCTAACCTGCTCCACACAGCTCATGCCTGCCTGAAAAGGAAGTAAGAAATATTGGCCGTCTTTCTGGGCCTCTAGAGACTTGATTAGAGACAATCTTCTCCAGCAAAGCCTACCACAGTCAAAGAGGACGGGGCTGGCATTCCCCTGGAGTCAGTGCTGTGGGGGACAGACGTGTGCAGGGAATTCGAGGCAGAGATGATCACCAGGCCTTGCAGAGATCTCGGGGATGTTCAGAGTGCAGGGCTGGAGTTTGGGCCAGTCCTCCCTAGACCTCTGTGGTTGGGAGGCTCCAGCCTTATGGGCATGAGCACAGAGACGCTCAGTCCGAGAGACTGGTCTAGAGTCTCCCTGGGAGAGGCTGAGCTGACGTTAAAACCTCCGAGAGTAGAGCTCTGGAGCCCTGATCACCAGGCTGACTGCTGGGTGTGGGATTCTAGGCTGCTTCGTTTCCCTTGTGGGCCTCAGCTTCCCCCAGGGGACTGCAGAACCAGTAACCTCCAGGAGCATTTCCCCTCTGACACTAGTGTTGGTGGAGATGTCGGAATGAGTAAGGGGCCTGCGTCCCACACTGCACTGGAGGTGGGGCGCTGGACGTCTAAGGAGGAGGGCGGGCCGGGTTCAGACTCCTGAGCAGGCACAGCTCATTCTGCACCGTCTTCTTTATGACCAGCATCTGCTGCTAAGTAGGTTACACTTACTGAGGCTGTTTTGCGTCCTTCTTTGCTTAAAAAGCAAACTCTTTCTTCAAAGCTCAGCTTCCTCCTAGGCCTATAGGATTAGCACATGCTCCAGATTAATGGGGCCAAATTAATGGGATTTGTAGTCATGGCTTTCAAAAGCTGTGCTCTACTTAAACAGCTACCACTTTTCCATCTTTTTTTTTTTTTTTGGACCAAGATTTAGGACACTTAGACCCATAGAGATATTTTTTCTCCTCTGTTGTGCGTGTGGGTATGTGGAAGATCTTACCAAGTTCTGGAAAGTGGAGCACGCTAAAAAGATCACTGCTGTTTGGTAGAATGAACAGATAACGGGCATTATAGGGGGCCCAGGATATGTTCATTATGTTGATTTCAATCATGACATAGAAACATGTTAGTCTTTGCAGTTAGACACTGCTTGGGGCGTGCCAGAGTGTCGAGTGCGAGCCAGAGGGTACCATGACATGTTCTACACGCTTTTCTTTTCTTTTTTTTTTTTTGCAGTTTTTTTTTAGCTGGGGCTGGGTTTGAACTCACCACCTGTGGCATATGGGGCCGGTGCCCTACTCCTTTGAGCCACAAATGCCTCCCTCTACACGCTTTTCTTATGTGGCAGGTGCATGGTGCTTGCAACCACATGTGTGCTACAGACAGAATTTCTATGAAACAAAGAAGTCACCGAAGGACCTCAAACCCACTGTCTCTTTCCTGGTGTGTTTTGGTTAAAGAAGTGTGGCCTGAGTCTTGGGTCGTTTCTACGTCATCTGGCGACGCCGAGGTAGACTGATGCTGGAGACAAGTTCAAGGAGGAAAGGAACTTTAGCTTCACCTTTAGCTATTTCTGGGCTCCGTGGCAGAGAAAGGGGTCTTAGAATCCCAGCTCCACAGGAAGCAGCGGGCACCTCCCCTCACTCCACTCCCCAGGAAACTGTGTCGTCTGTCTGCCAGTTAGCTCCAAATGATTATGTAATTGCATTTGTGAATGTAATCCTGGAGGGCATTACTCTAATTATAGCCCACAATCCTTTCTAGCAGCTTTCAGAGAAATAATTTGTGTGGTGGAATGGGGCTCGTCAGGCTGCAAGAACGTCCGGGATTCTGTACACATGTGGCTGTGTCTGCCTCCTGGAATTCACCTGCTCCTGGCTCACTCTTAACAAGGAGATCCATGGAGGCTGCTTCTCATGGAGGCTGCAGTCCAGCACGTGCTTCACTGCAGGTCCCCAAACACCTCTGCAAGGGCCCTTTACTCCCAGTAACTCTGCTCAGCTCCTGACTGCTCATTGTGCTTATTTATTTATTTGTTTAGAGACAGAGTCTCACTTTGTCGCCCTTGGTAGGGTGCCGTGGCATCACAGCTCACAGCAACCTCAAACTCTTGGGCTTAAGTGATTTCTCTTGCTTCAGCCTCCCAAGTAGCTGGGACTATAGGCGCCCACCACAACGCCAGGCTATTTTGTTGTTGTTGTTGTTATCATTGTTGTTTAGCAGGCCTGGGCCGAGTTAGAACCCACCAGCCTCCACGTATGTGGCTGGTGCCCTAAGCACTGAGTACGGGCGCTGAGCCTCATTGTGCATTTTAGAAATGTAGTTTGAGTGAATTTTTTCTTTTTGGTTTTTGAGACAGAGTCTCACTTAGTTGCCCTCAGTAGAGTGCCCTAGTGTCATAGCTCACAGCAACCTCAACCTGTTGGGCTCAAGTGATCCTCCTGCCTCAGCCTCCTGAGTAGCTAGGACTATAGGTGCCTGCAACAACGCCCGGCTAGGTTTTCTATTTTTAGTAGAGATGGGGTCTCACCCTTGCTCAGGCTGATTTCGAACTCCTGAGCTCAAGCAATCCCAGAGTGCTGGGATTACAGGAGTGAGCCACCATGCCTGGCTGAATTTTATGTTATGTACATTATGCCTCAATGAAGTTGTTAAAAGCAAAGTAGTTAGTAAATTAGTTATAATCAAAGACAGAATTGTGTCACACAGGCAATCACTGTGGTGGGCCGAGGGGCAACGCTGATGATGTGAGATGGGAATAACCTGGAAGATTTTGAGCTGGACACTGAATACTCTAAAGTTTGATTAGCAGACATGTGAAAATTAAAAGCTGGCAGGCATTTGTCTATTTATATCCCTTCCCTCCCTTCTTCCCCTCTCTCTCTCTTTCTTTCCTCCTTTTTTTTCCTGCCTGCCTTCTCTTCCTCCCCTTTCTCTACCTCCTCTGCTCCCCCATAATCTCTTATTATTTTGGTCTTGTTTCCTGATAAGGGTGGAATCTTTCTAGTCATGTGAAAGTTGGATGGAGGTTACTTTAGGCCCAACACAACAGTGGGCTTCCTGTTGGGGCCTTGGGCCCCTGTCCTCTGCAAATCACAGGCTGCTGGGACAGGAAACATCATCTCCAACATGGAAGCCATACCTGGAGACGCTCTGGTCAAAGGTGCCAGGACTCAGCTTGTTCTACATCTGGGGACAAGATGAATGTGTCCTGGGGCCTCCCGTGAGCCCGCTGTGGCATTGGAGCTGCTGAGTCCTTTGCCAAGGTCCCCCATGAGCCGTGCTGTGTCCCCCAAAATCATTCATTTCGGACCTTCTGTACAACTTGATTCTAATTTCCTACCCTTATCGTGGTCTTTTCTGCTCATAGGCATTTTTGTAACATATATATATAAACTTTAATCATTATGTATTTAATAATTTAATCATCATTAATTACTAGTATGAATTCACCTTAATATCACAGCCATCATTAGTTCACCTCCTCAAATATGTAATCGGTGTTGGTCATAACGAACCGTGTAGTGTTTTGGTTTTTAAATCTGGTAGCTGGAGTTAAACAAGTAGAGAGAGAGAGGTGAGAGTTTTCTGTCTGCTGTGACTCTGAAGTCGCATTCCCTGCATTTAATGTTTTAAGTAGAAAACAGTTTTATACCCCAAACAGCTTCTATCTAAGGAAATCTCCCACCGTGTTTACGTGAACAATTCTGTGGGTAGAATGGTCCAGGAGAGATTTGCCAGGGCCCAGACATGTGCTGCCTTGAGCAGAACCATCCCTATGCAAATGCAGTGGGAACCTAGACATTTGTCCTTCTTAGGTCGAGACGGAAGGCCGTTCGTCAAAGCCCGTTCCCTTCTACTCGCTTTTGCTGATGATTGAGTCGAATCTTTAGTTCATTTATTTTTATTCTCGTTCAGTAATGAGATCAACCAAGGTTATTCATTTTCCTCTGGGTCTATATTTGGTTGAATCCCACCCGCTTTAACTTGATGGTATGAATATCCCCTTCTTGTTCTTTTCTTAGTCGTGTGCATATGGCTTCATGTACGAACTTTGTGGGAGGCATTTAAATTTTTAAATTAAAAAGTACTAAATGAAGGCTGGGCATGGTGGCTCGTACCTATAACCCCAAAACTCGGCAGTGGGGTGGTTAGGCAGGGGGATCCCTTAAGCTCAGGCGTTCCAGACCAGCCTGAGCAGGAGCGAGACTGTCTCTAATAAAAATAGAAAGATTAGCCGGGCATTGTGGCAGTTGGTTACCTGTGTGCCCAGCTCCTTGGGAGACTGAGGCAAGAGGATCACTTGAGCCCAGGAGTTTGAGGTTGCTGTGAGCTATGATGACACCAGGTCACTCTACCCAGGGTGACAAGAGTGAGTATCTGTCTCAAAAACAAAAACAAAAAACAAAACTGAGTAGGTTTTAAAATTAATTATTCTTTTCTAGTTTTATTGTTCTGCAATAAAAATAAAATATGCTCCATACAATTTTGGAAATTATGGTAGTTTTTTGTGGTCAAAATATTGTTTTTTTGCAAATCTATCACAAGTGCTGGAAAAGTAAGTGTAGTTCCTGTGGGAAATCAAATTCATCAGTTTAGGGCCTGATTTCTTTTCTTATTCATTTTCATTTTTACTGAATTCTGTTCATGGCAGACCAGGGGCTGACCAGAGGCTCTGAGTCCTGGGGCTGTGATGGGCACTGGCCTGAGTGGCAGCCTGTCCAGCCTTTCTCCCTTAAGTCCCGTGTGGGCAGCAGGTGACATGGAGCCCTGGTGGTTCCTCCCCATGGCAGCCGTCTGTGAAGTGGGAATGGGAGCATGGACTTGGCAGGGGTAGAGGAAGACGAAGTAAGATGAGGGCAGGGAAGAATATCCTCTGTGCCCCCGGCCCAGTGAAGGACCGACTTCTTCCCCCCACTGTATCTTCTCTTCCCTTCCCCTCACCATGCTGTTTCTCCCCCACACCGTGCCTTCCCTTCCTTCCCCCATCCCTTCCCTTCCGTCCACCCACCCCACGCCTTTCTGGTGCTGCCCCTCCCATCTGATGGATAAGAGATGCCCACTCTGGGTGGCACAGACACTGGCCTCCTCCTCGGGGCACTGGGAGCTGATACCCACCTCATGATCATCTGGCATATTTGGGTGGTGAGGAGAAATTTTCTGGGAACACCTCTCAAATCCGACCAGACTGGAGGTTTCCTGTTGGCTCCGAGGTCCTGCTCATGACCATCTTTCTGGGCTGAAAGCTGTAGTCTGCTGCTGGGAAACATGAACCAGGGGCAGGAGTCCCTGTGGGACATCTGGTCCATCAGCTGCTGCTTGAGGGGAGTGTATGGATGTGGGGAGGGGGCGCAGCCCACTGTGGTCTGGGGGAGAGGGCACACTGGGTCCCAGTGCCCAGGACCCTGGGCTCAGGCCGTCCTGCCTCTCCCAGCCCACTCTCTGAGTGCCCAGGCCCCGGGGAGGGGAAGGTGGGTGCTCATCCGGGAGAGAACCACTGCTCCTGGCTTCCCTTCCTGCCACCTTTATGGTCTCTAGAGCTAGCTGCTCTAGGAAGGTGAAGGCAGTGGGTGGCCCCTGGTAAGTTCAGGAGCACGGCTGACATGTGGCAGGCTGCAGTCATGGAGGTGAAGGCCAGAGAAGAGGCCAGGACCTCCAGAGCCCTGTGAGGCTCACACCAGGCTCTCTGCCTCCACCACCTGTGGCCTGGGGTGCCAGAGGAGGACCCCAACCCATGGCAAGCCTTACAGAGTCCTCCCCGTAGCTCCTCTCTGCAGGGACTCTTCATAGCCTGTAGGTAGGAAGCCTGGTGTGGTGTCAGCTCTGCCATGAGGCCCTGGCCCCGCTTTGCCGTCTATAGTGAGGTTGGACAGACCCTCTCTTTTTCAGGCTCACACAGGATGGTGGCTGAGAATGGACTCTGGGGAGGATTGTGGAGACTCTAGGGGCTCTGAGTAACAGCAGAAGCACCTGCTACCTGTATCCCTCCCTCAAGCATCCATCTGACTGGTAGGAAGTCTAAAAGGAATGTGTCCCCACACTGGCACCTCTGTCCCTGCAGGGGGAGACAGTGTGGCAGAGCATATCAAAGAATCAATTGAGGTCAGACAGACCTGGGCCTTCTGTCAGGGGTTGGTTGGACACTACACATGGGTGTGCTCAGCAGGGCTCGGAGGACAAGGCAAGGCTGTGCTAGACAGTGCTTGGCACCGGCCTTCCAGGTGGCAGGCAGGCCCCGGCATGCTGTGCCAAGGGTCCAGGCAGGGTGGGGCCCCTGGACTTTCTCTGGATTGTTCCTGGGAGGTGCAGTGGGAAAGGAACGGGCTGCTGGGGATGATTTTAAAGTAGGGTGGACCCTGTGTTGAGCCATGTCCACACGTTCCAATGCCGGGCTCTCCCCGTTCCTCTTCCCACTACCCCTGGCTCTCAGTTCAAGGAGCCCTTGTTTTGCTTCTTACTGGGACAGTAAATCAGGCTGCTGCAGCCCCAGACTATGAAACACCCTGGCACTTAATCGTTTGCCCGCTCTGCTCCTGAAAGTCCCCGAGGCGCCTTCAGGATCCCGCCCAACCCAGGACATAAATCAGGGTCTTTCCTGCTCACATCGAGGGGCTGGTGGTCACTGTAGGGTTGTCTGTGCACACGGGGGTCAGATAAGAAGAGGGCACGGAGGCTGGATCTGAGCTGGAGCTGCGGTGGTGTCAGGCCCTGCAGGGTTCACGGCACCCAGACGCAGCTTTGGGAATCCCATGGAGACACCTGCACACGTTTGCCTCCCTTCCAGCACTGTGAAATCACTCGTTATTCTCAAATCATTGCAGATTGAAGGAAGTTGCAGAGTCGTGAAGAGAGGTCCTGTGCACCCTTCACTGGCTTCCTCCATAGTCGTGGACTCTGCCGAAGATGGCAGCAGGATATGTATGGGGGTGCAGACTGGCCCTGTCATTTCATCACGTGGGTTATACAAGTGTTTATAATACTCCTTGGTCTGTGGCCCTGCCTTCTCTCAGGCCTGTGGGACAGAACTTGAGACCAGAGGCCACCACGCGTGCATTTCTGGGCACTGCCTGGGTATCTAGGAGGCGTTGCCCTTCCTGATCCCAGGGAGCATTTGGTCTGGAGTCCTGCCCAGATCCCACGGAGGCTCCAGGCAGCTTCCACAGGGTTGGGGGCAATGCTCCATGAGTGTTTATCAGACAGATGCGTGTACACCAAGGTGCCCGTGGGGCCTGCAGGACAGGCAGGTGCTGTGGGTGGTGTTGGGAGCCTGGGCCCCAGGCCTGTCCTTGCTGGGTGGCCCTGTGTGAAGCTCAGGTTCCTCGCTAGGAGCTGGGGACAGCACGGTGGCCCTGCCCTCTCACAGGCTTGCCGCAGAAAGGATGTGATGTGCTTGTGTGAGCAGGTGGATTTTCCATGCTCCTTCCCTTTTCCTGGACTCCAGGGAGGAGGACAGTTTATAACAGACCTTTAGGCCAGAGGGAGAGATATGGGACTTTAGCCCAAGTGGTAAGGTAGGAGTACCGACCACCCTGAGGGCTCAGCTCCCTCCTCCTTCCCCCCTTCTGCATCCTGCTCCTCATGGGCAGGGGCTGGACCCCTCTGAGAAAGGCTGACATTCTGCTGGGGCAGAGCCCAGAGGCGAGACCGGGCTGCTCATTTTAGTTGGAGATGGTTAGTTTGTGAAGGCTCTCAAAGCACAGAGATCATGGAAGTGTTGGGTTCAAGACTCTCTCTGAAAGGATCTTTACCAAAAAGAAAGGAAATAAAGAGAAGTGGCACACGTGGCTCTACGTGGCCTTTGGCCTCAGGAAGCTCAGGAAGGGCTTGGCACCCGTAACACAGTGGTTATGACACCGGCTGCATACACCAACGCTGGTGGGATTGAACCCAGCCAGGGCCAGCTAAACAATGACAACTGCAATGGAAAAATAACCGGGCATTGTGGCGGGCGCCTGTAGTCCCAGCTACTTGGGAGGCTGAGGCAAGGGAATTGCTTAAGCCCAAGAGTTTGAGGTTGTTGTGAGCTATGATGCCACAGCACTATGTCGAGGGCGACATAGTGAGACTCTTGTCTAAAAAAAAAAAGCCCAGGAAGGCTGTGAGCTGGCTATGTGACTCTAGGCAAGTCACTTAACCTCTGTGCTTCTGAGTTTCCTGGGCTCCCAAATGCGGATTTACAATTAGCACCTGAGCCCTGGGCAGTCGCGATGCGGGGAAAGCCTAGCATGAAAAGAGCTTAATTGATATTGTGATTTTCATGGTGGACATGGGAGATGAGACCCAGGGGAGAAAGGAGCCGGTGAGCACAGGGCCCCACAGTGGGAGACAGGCCGTGCAGCACCAGGCCTGGGTCCTAGCCGAGGTCCATGCTTCTGGGCGGGGTCAGACCCCCAGCACTGACAGCCTGCTGGGGAGGAAAGCCTCCTACGTCCTCCTCCTTCCTCACACCTGGGACCCTGTCTTTTCAGCTCAGCTCTATCTCCCGACAGACAGGTCCATGATCAGGTGGTGGCTGGGTCCCGCCTCCCCTCTTCTGCTTGAGATGGTGGCTGACTGGCTGGGTCCCCACAGCTCCTGGGTACTCGTTCATCTTCACCTGCCTTTGTTCCTGGTGGTCTGCAGGGGGTCTGGGCAGGAGTGCTCTGCCCTCCCACCTGCATCAGCTGACATTTCCAGCCATCATGGGGCCTCATTGGCCTCTAGGGGGAGCTCAAGCTCCCTCCAGCTCCCGGCCTCACCTGCCCACTGGGGGCCTGAGGCAGTGTCCTGAGCCCACGTGGGCCTTGGTGTGTGGGAGGGTGTCTCCCACTGGACTCTTTCCTGGGACCACTCTGCCTGCTTCCAGGATAGCCACTCCTGCTTTGACGTTCCTGGTGTGATGTCCCCTGGACAGATGCAGAGGGCAAAAACTGGCCATGGGATTAGAGGGACCAACTAGTTTCCTCTAAGAAGGGAATAGGGCAGCTGTTAAGACCTGGAGATGAGAGCCAGCCAGTCCTTATTCAATCCCAGTCTGTCCTATTATCAGTTTAGTGGCCTTGAGCAAGTTACTCAACCTCTCTGAGCTTCAGTATCCTTATCTACAAATTCCTCTGCTTTCAGAGGAATTTGGATTCCACTGAAAGCAGAGGCTGGATTGGAAAACTTGGGTGCAGGCAATGAATCTGGAAGGTGAGGGAGTGGAGGAGGTGAGGTTGAAATGCATCTGGAGGTGATGGAGGAGGGAGTGGGGGGTGAGATGGGGAGCAATGTGGGTGAAGATGCAGTGCTGAGTGGCTGCTGCTGAGGGAAAGGGGCTCACCCTCCCTGGGACCCTCCTATGTAGCCTGCACTGTGCCCTTTAAACTCTTCCCTCCAAGGGTGGCAGTTGTAGGCATTTGCCCGCCGATGGCTGTCCCCTGTTGGCCAAAGGTTAGCTTCGCTCCATTTCTGTGGTCTGATCCCTGGCCATGGCCCATCTCCTTGTTGGAGGGCTTCATTTTCTACCCCTAGAAGCAGCCTAGGGGGAGGAGCCAGGAGAGGCTGAGTAGGCTGTTGGGTGGCTTGCTGCCCATCCTTGGAGCTGTCCACTGAAGCATGCTTGAGTGCCCGGGCCAACGGGGAAAGGTGCCTGTGACCCTGCTTCACTGGGTTAGTTTAGCATAAGCCCATGCCAGAGGCGGTAGGCTGGGCTGCCTGGCGTGCAGTCAGGGTGTGACAGCAGACCTTCTCTTCTGTCATAGCTGTTGTCCTGCTGTTTTATCCAATGACTCACACCTGCCCCGAGCTGGCCCATAAACCAAATGGTAGCCCAGAGGCCAAATCCAACCTGCAGACTTGTTTCATTTGGTCTAGAGAGTATTTAGAGCCACCCCATGATTGCATTAATGTATACAACTATGATTTAATAAAAAAAAATCACACACACACACACACACACACACACACACAAAATAGAATTAGTTGCCATCGTTAATCAATTTGGCACTTTCCTATAAACATAGGGAGTTCCAGTTTTCCGGGAACTTGCCCCACGGGGTAGGAGATGAAGTTGTCCAGCATGGCAGGTGGGCTGAGGCTTGGGGTTGGCAGGTGAGTCAGGAGGCTTTCCAGAAGGTTCCAGTCCTCCTCCTCTCCCTCCTGGGAGCCTGAGGGTTTGGTTGGCGTGTGGGAATCTGCAGGGCCTCCCAGAGCCATTTCCAATTTGGGGGAATGGCTACCCTGTGGGTTGCCTCCTGCCAGGATCTTAAGAGGACCCCTGCTGCTCTAAGTACTGTGTGTTTTCCCTGATGGTGATAAAAAATGACTAGCCTGGAGCTTGACTGCAACAGATTCGTCAGGAAAATAGAGATAAAAGCTATCAGAAGGACTGATGGGGGAAAAACACTGGGATTTTCTCATTCCCGTTCATTTAGTCCTTTCCAAGGTACTTAAACTTCTCATATTTTAACATTCAGTGCCTGATAATTTAAGCATGGGAGGTGGGAGGTGGGAGGATGGGTTAGGCACAGAGATGGGGCAACTTCTCTTCTTTACGAGGGCCCCTGTTTGCTGAGTGGGATGGAAGGCCTGGTTATAGGGGACAAGTCCCTACTTTTGGGGTGCTTTCTTGGTGTGTTCAGGACTTTTGGGGAATGTTCTACTCCTGTTACAGGTGCCTGCCATTTCTCCATTCGGGCATGGGGTGGCCTGCTGGAGTATAGACTCATCCTACTTATTAGCCGCTGGCTCTGTCCAAGTTAATTAACTTCTTTGAGTCTCAGTATTTCACTGCAAAGCAGAGACAAGATCAATAAGTCTTCCCAGAGTTGTGTTTAAGAAATAAATGTAAAACCCACTGGGGTTAAGCTTTGTGAGTGGTTGAGCCTGGTGCCCGTGTGAGGCACAGAGGGTCGCGCCCACATGCTGGGTGTTTCAGGGGACATCCCCGGAGGAGGCGGGTCTGTGATCATTTGACTATGGGGACAGTCACCTCCATTTTCAAAGAACAATTTTCAAAGATTTTCGGAGAGAGCAAGGAAGCTGGCTTTTATCTCTTGTTGCAGCGCTTGTCCTCTGGGAGGCTGGCAGAGGGTTGGAGACTCCTGGAGCCCTCACCTCCTGAGGCCTGAGGGGGTGGTTCTGATACTGACATTTGAATTTGGTTGTTCCGCTTATCAGCTCCCCCAGAAACCTGCCTTGGACAAGTCGCTCTGGGAGCTGGCCTGGATGTCCAAATCGTCGGCATCTCCTCCGCAATTCAGGCTTTTAAATCACACCAGCTTAGCAAGGTGCTTTTAAAAAGAGCATTTATTGTCTTTGTGGAGCTTATAAAAGTCATGCATGCTTACCGGGGATAATTTAGAAAATATGAAATAATGTAAATAAAAGAATAAAATCCTCCATAGTGCCCCATCCTGAGATAGAGGCTCTAAACCCTTTGGTGAATTTCTACTTAATAATTTCTTCCCTCCCTCATTCTCTTCTTCTTTGTCTCATTTGTGTTATAAAATAATCCAAACACAATTAACAAAATAGGAGAAAGGCGTAGTGACAATCCATGTGCTCATCACCGGTCCGTGTTTTTTATCTCCTTTCTTCTTCTCTTTTCTCTAGTGTCTCCTCATTTTTCTGTTTTCTTGAGGAAAATGGTCACAGTTAGAGCTGAAGCCTTTTTTCTGCATCCCCCACCAATGACCACTCCTTAAAGTGGGGTATAAAAGTCTCCTCATTAAGCTTTTATACCTTTGCCTCACATATGTGTATCCATGAATAATACACGTGATGGTTGTGTGTGACCGCGTTTTAAGAAAATGGTTTCATATAATGCACACATCCTGCAATTTATTATCTTGTTATGCAGTGTTGTATTTTTCAGATTTATGCCCGTTGAGATACCTGCATTCAGCCCATCCATTCTATTGGTGGGATTATATTGTGGAGTCTGAATACGCCACGGTTACCATCCACTCTCCTGGTGTTGGGTCTTGCTTTGCAGTGACAGATGAGCTGGCAGGTCTTCCTGATTTGTGGGCTGCCCTCCTCTTTGGTACCCAGAGTAAAGATGTGGTCTGTTATGCCAGGCCATAATAGGGTGTGTGCACTTTCATCTTTATTTGATTTTGGCAAATTGTTTTTGGAAGTGGTTATGTCGATTTTAATCCCCACCAACAACTTGTGAAGGTTTTTATTTCCCTTCAACTATAACCACCCCTTGGTACTGTGAGATTCTGAAATGTTATCCAGTCTTGGTGATATGCTGTGATAGAGAATTGCATCTCAGTACTTTGATTTGCATTGTTTCCGCTGAATATTGGCAGAATTAAGCAGAATTTCATATACCTGTGGTCCATCAGAGGCTTATCTGCTGTGAATTTGACTATTCAACTACTTGTTTCTAATTGTCTTATAGGAGCTGTTCATGTAAGTCTAGATACTAACATCATGTGGTTTATTATTTTTTTTAAAGTTATTATTTTGTTTTGCAGGTTTTGGCTGGGGCTGGGTTTGAACCTGCCACCTCCAGCATATGGGGCCCGGCACCCTACTCCCTTGAGCCACAGGTGCCGCCCCCATGTGGATTATTTGTGTGGGGAGACATGGTCCTAGCTGATGCCTTATCTTTTAACTTTGTTAATGATATCTTCAGCACACTGAAGTCTTAAAATTTTAATGTAATCACAGTTGTCATTTTATTCTTTCAATGGTGTGTGTTCTTGATTCTTCCTCTTTTTTTTTTTTTAAAGAAATTCTGACATGACATTGAAACCACAGTCAGCAAAAGCAAAAATAAAGAAGTGGGACTACATCAAAGTAAAAGTTTCTGCACAGCAAAGGAAGCAGCCAACACAGAGACAAGGAAACTTACAGAATGGGAGAAAATACGTGTAAATCACAGATCTTATAAAGGGTTCATATCTACAGTGTACGGCATATAAGGAACAAAACAGGCAAAGGATGTGAACGGACTTTCTCAAGGAACCATGCAAATAGCTAGCAGCTATATGAAAAGGCTCTCAGCACCGATAACCATCAGACAAATGCAAATCAAAACCAGGATGAGACATCACCTCACACCTGTCAGGGTGGCTGTTATCCAATTGGTACAGCCATTAAGGAAAATAATAATGAGCTTTTTCAAAACATTAAAAATAGAACTGCTGTATGACCGAGCAGTCTCACTGCTGGGTATATGTTAGAAGGAAATGAAATCAGTCATGTCCAAGAGGTGTCTGCAACTCCTGTGATCATCGTAGCCTTGTTTGTAGTCGCCAAGAAATGGGAACAACCTAAGTGGCTCTTGAAGGATGAATGGATAAAAAAAGTGGATATATGCAAAATAGCAAACTTGAGGGAATTGTGCTAAGTGAAGTAAGTCAAGCAGAAAAAGACACATTCTATATGAGCTCGTTTATATGTAGGATCTAAATGTGAAACTCACAGAAATAGAGTGGGTGGTGGCCGCAGAGGTGGGGGTGGGGAAATTGGGAAGACGAGGGTCTACAAACTTACACACTTCCAGTTATGAGACAAATGACTTCTGGGTATCTAATGAATAGTGTGGTGACTGCAGTTAATTATACTGAGCAGCGTATGTGAAATTTGCCGAGGGGGTAGATCTAAAATGTTTTAATGACAAAGGTGTGAGGTGATGGGTGGTAACTTGATTGTGGTAATCACTTCACAATGCATGTTTATATCAAGGCTATCAAAGTGTCATGTTCTTTACCTTAAATATATACAAATTAATTTGTCAATGAGACTTCACCGAATCTAGGGAAGAAAGTGAAATTCTCTAAATCTTTTTATGTTTTCACATTTGCGATTTTATAATTTTTAGAATGCTTTTTTTGTAAGGAATGAAATGTAGAAATATATATGGTGCATATATATCAATATATATCTCCATATAAAAGTAAATATTCCTATAGATACACACACAGATAAACAGATGTCAACATTTCTATATTTTACGTGGATGTACATATACCCACATATTGATGCGTATATGTTTTGATGGATATATCATTCACTACTTTTTAATCCCGTTTCCGTTATCTGTCAGGTTGTTGTATTGGCCTGAGTGCGTTTCAGTGTTTTCTCCTGGTTCCACTGATGGATTTTTCTCCCTGTACAATATGACCTTGTTCCAGTGATGCTAGTTCTGAACAAACCTTATTTCCCAATACACACTCTTTGCGCTCTTTGTACTTACTTTTTAAAAATCATCTTGTCTATCATCTAACTCCAGTAAGATTAGCCCATTTCACAAAATCCCCAAACCAGAGATGCTGGCGTGCATGTGGACAAAAGGGAACACTTCTTCACTGCCGGTGGGAATGTGAACTAATACGTTCCTGTTGGAAGGATGTTTGGAGAACACTTAGGGATCTAAAAATAGACCTGCCATTCGATCCTATAATTCCTCTACTAGGTATATATCCAGAAAACCAAAAATCACAGTATAACAAAGACATTTGTACCAGAATGTTTATTGCCACCCAATTCATAATTGCTAAGTCATGGAAAAAGCCCAAGTGCCCATCAACCCACAAATGGATTATAAATTGTGGTATATGTACACCATGGAATATTATGCAGCCTTAAAAAAGATGGAGATTTTACCTCTTTCATGTTTACATGGATGGAGCTGGACATACTCTTCTTAGCAAAGTATCTCAAGAATGGAAAAAAAAGTATCCAATATGCTCAGCCCTACTATGAAACAAGTTATAGCTTGTTTCATAGCTATAGCTCATATGAAGGTTATAACCCAATTATAGCCCAAGAATATGGGGAAAAGGGATAGGGAGGGGATAGGAAGGGGGAGGATGGGTGGAGGGAAGGTAATTGGTGGGACCACACCTATGGTACATCTTACAAGGGTACATGTGAAATTTACTAAATATAAATGTCTTAGCACAATAACTAAGAAAATGCCATGAAGGCTATGTTAACCAGTTTGGTGAAAATATTTCAAATTGTATATAAAACAAACACATTGTACCCCACGATTGCATCAATGTACACAGCTATGATTTAATAATTAATTAATTAATTAATTAAATAAAATGCCCCAGGACAAACCAAGTGATCTTTGGGGTAGACACGAAAAAACATGGAAAAACTGATAATTAGTAAAGCCAAGTGACATACAGATACTCATGTGGGGCCCATGGAGGTACATTTACAATCCTCTCTACTTTTAGATAGAATATAGAATTCTTATCATCACAATGCCATAAAGATAAAGATGAACTTGATAAAACATCTTAATTGTTTAGAGCAGTGGTTCTCAACCCTTCCTAATGCCGCAGCCCTTTAATACAGTTCCCATTGGTCAAGACCCACAGGTTCAGAACTGCTGGTTTAGAGTAATAGTTACATCTGGAAAAAATAGAAAATACAGCAAGATGCAATTTTGAAAAAAAAAAAGGATAATGAAAATACTGTCCAAAAATTAAAGATGATAAAGCAGTCGCTTCCATTAAAAATGCCAATAAAACAGAAAACAAAACGGAAAAAGCATCAAGAAGATTAAAGCAGCAACAACAACAACTAGGAGCAATGAAAAATGCCTTATGTGGTCGATGATCCAAGCCCTAGGGCTGACTGGGGAGTGGGCCAGGAACTGGACTTGAGTAACCAAAATGGAACAACTACCACACTCAAACATATTGTTAAGGAAACATTTAGCATCCATTCTCCAAAAGATGGAAGATTGCATTTTAAAATCAATCAAGTTTAAACTGGGGTTTAAAAGACGCCTACAATAAAATGATAACACAATTAAGAACATCCCAGAAATACAGTCAAAGGCAGAATTGGTTCTGTAAAACGGCAGATCAATAAAACATATTATGGAGAATGGAGAATAGCTCAATGAATGCAGGAGGGGAAATGACGTCTACAAGAGGGAACATAATCTTCACTTTGAAGACTGCCTGTTAAAGCTGAATCAAGAAATATTAGAAAAAAAAAAGCATCCTGAAAGAAAGTAGTTTTGTTTTAAAACTTAGTTTGGAGATGAAAGGGGCTCTTGACATTCCCTCTAGCAAAGAGGAAGACACCAAACCCTCTCTTAGGAAATGCCTCCTTACTGCATGGTAAAGGAGAGAACCGGTCATAATTAAGTAAACACAACAAATAGAACTCTCATCTTAGACCTCAGTGATACACACAAACCCTCAGAAATTAAAGCAGAGAGACTTCCAGGTTTCCTCTGCCCAGCAAAGCTGTCACCTGAGAACACCTGCAACAGGACTTAAAAGCATCCAGTGTCTGAAACAATTATTTAAATTATAGCTCATGCCTCTTGCTGACAAACTTCATTTCTGAAATTACTTCAAACAGCAACTAGAGTTTAAATGCCAACTCCAAAAGATAAATAAAGGACACTTATGGGAAGGGCCATTGTATTGTGAGGAATAAGAATCAATACAAACACAGATCAATAAGAACAATATAAAATATCGCATCAAAGACAAAGACTTATAAAGAAGGAAAGAAAAACTGAGGCTGAGCCTCCTGAAGTTTCAGCACATGAAGGAAAGGCAGAAGCCCCGAGGAACAAAGAACAACTGTTCTTCTACCGAGAGTATCCAAAGTGCTGGACTGCAACAGATACAGAGAGAGGCAAGTGTGTGCTGAGCAACTGGGTCCAGTGATATTATAGTAGAAACAGGCTAGTTAGGAGAAGAATGAAATCAAAGGGGAAAAAAACCCAAACAAACAAAAACAAAGAAGGGATAAGGCCACTGAGGAATGGCCAGCATTTTGCAGTCATAATTGGAAAGAGATATCAACAGAATTTCAATATCATGTTTATAGAGGATTGGTGGAGGGAAAAACTTGATTAATTACCCCAAAGCCCACAGATCTACAATTATGTGGTTGTTGTGAATAAAGGAATACAGTATTCATCATAAAAAAATGAAAATAAAAATAAGGATGGTAGAAAATGATCCAAATGTAACACCAAATCTAAAAGAACTTAATAATTATCTCATTTGGAGGAAAAAAGAGATTCTGACTAGATTAATAAGCAAAATCTGTTATACGTGTATGAAAAGTACATACAAAATGACATATACAAACTTTTAAAAATAAAAGTAAAAATGTCTATGTTACTGGGTATGTAATTCAAAATTCACTCAATAAATTAGTATATGGGTATTATAAAATATTGAAGGTACACCAAGCATTGAAAACCAAAGCCTGACTATACATTTATCACATAATAAACATCTACAAAACATGTAAGTAAAAATCGATTGCCCAAGTAAAGAGAATGTGATAGCATCTCTGTTGTGGTGGTATACCATCAAATCATGCCTTCAGAATTTCATACTTAGTACACTAAAAGGCAAAGGCACATCACTTTAAATGCTATGACCCACCAAATTCGTATTTAACTAGCAATTTTAGCTATTTTGCCAACCAAGAAACAAAAAGGGCACCGGGTAACTGAAAGCAGGGGCGCTCCAACATGCAAGGCCCAGATGACCAGAGGGGACGATTCCCATTTTTCAGAGGGTTCGCAGGTATACATGTTAAAATAAATTTGATAACTTTGCTCTTAAAATAATAAAGAATAAATAGAGCCATAGATGTTTTGCTCAGCTCTGAGGTCAAAATATTAATAACCACTGCTCATATTTATTGAATACATATCACTTCTTATATGTTTGTGATCTCTATTAAGCAAATATGATTTTTGCTTCCATTTTACAAATGAGTAAACTGAGGCCTAGAAAGGACAAATAACTTGAAGATCATTGAACTTCTGAGGAGAGGGATAGAGTCAGTGTCAAACCCAGGCAATCTCTCCTTTCTACCGCACTATTATGAAGAAAGATGAAGAGCCCAAGGGCTAGCCTCACCCCAACCTTTACTAATACCTGTATCTTGGTAACTTACTTATCAGCTGAGTTATAATAATATTCTGTTACAAGTGAAAACTTGTTTACTTATCCACTTTCTTTCCCACAACTCTGTACACTCCTCAAAAGCAGGGTCTTTAGAGTTAAAACTAAACTCAGGCAGACCTCAGTTCAAATGTCGGTCCACCACTATCACACCACTGAGATGGAACCTTAAAAAAAAGTCATTTAACCTTAGCAAGCCTCTGTATCCCCACCTGTAAACGAACAAATAAATTCATAATTCAGGCCAGTTGTGGTGGCTCACACCTGTAATCCCAGCACTTTGGGAATCATGGAAAGAGGATCACTTGAGACCAGGAATTTGAGAGCAGCCTGGGCAACACAGCAAGACCCTATCTCTGAAAAAAGAAAGTGTTTTAAAATAGTGTGTGGTGGTGTGCACCTCCAGTGCCAACTACTTGAGAGGCTGAGGAAGCAGGATCACTTGAGCCCAGGAGTTTGAGGCTGTGACTGTACCACGGCACTCCAGCCTATATGAAAGAGTGAGACTCTATCTCGAAAACTAGATAGCTAAATAAATAAATACATAATTCACAGTTTTATGAGAATCATTAATCATAAATGAAGAGCAAGTGGCACAGCACCTAGCACATAGAACTTACTATGCAAATCATAGCTCTATAGACAACTTAAATGATGACCTAAGCCAGGGATTGGCACACTATGGAAATCTGGTCCCCTGCCTGTTTATGTGAAGCATGTAAGTTAAGAATGGCTTCGCATTTTTAAAGGATTGGAAAAATAAATCCAAAGAAGAATAATATTTTGTGACACATGGAAATCATATAAAATTCAAATTTCACTATCCAAAAATAAAGCTTTGTTGGAACACAGCCACATTCATTTGTTTATGAAGTGTCTATGGTTGCTTTCACGCTACAGTGACAGAGTTGGGTAGTTGTGACAGAGACCATATGGCCCACAGAGCTGAAAATACTCTCCAGCCCTTTTCAGGAAAAGTTTGCCAGCCCTTAACCTAATCAATTACTGAACAAAGGTAGCAAGTCAAGCAATTATAAATCAATTATTTGTTTCCCAGCAATGTAATGTTATAAATGGAGATTCCATTCCTGGAAGTCCATATCATATCATAAGAATATAGAAACTTTTTATAAAAGAAATATAAATCCACTGTATGATTTTTTAAGCATTTATTATTATATCAAAACAAACATGGTATGAAAGCTATACTATAAATGTTTATTTGGGAGATATGTCTGTATGGTTGTTCTGGCTGAGGCTTTTGGTAACAGTTATCTATGGGTGGGAGGCCCTTTCTCCCCTGACCAATATCCCATGGGAACAGGCATCTCTCATGTTTTGAGGACTGATCGTCACATTTATTTATTTTTTTTATCATCACATTTAAAACAAAATAATGGCCATGTGTCTGCCTCATCACTTGTATACAGTGGTGGTTCTAAATGCACATCTATGACAAATTTGGGGGGAAGAGCAGAGCCCAGAAAAGCTCCTGCAATGAACCTTTGCACCTTCATTTCAAAAAGATACTGATGGTTGAGCTCCAGTGGCCCACTGTAACATCAAGATTAAGTTCCACTCGTGAATGGACACATAGGCCCCCAAGGATGGGTGAATGACTTTCAGTTCATTTCTCACTACCTCCTCCCTAAACTCCAGGCACTGGTGATACTTAGTCACAGTGGCAGGTTTTTTCTTTCCTCCAGAAGCCCTTGCTCTGATGGTCCACCTGACATATACCCTACCCAACCCCCACCTCCACCCAAACCAGCTTCCATCATTTCCTACTGTCCATTTTGCAAATTAACACCTTTTTATCAGTAATGCATGTAAAAAGAAGAATGAAACCAGGTATCTATCTTCCCTATCACTATAGACAAAAAAAAAATTCAACTCCATATAACATGTGAGGGCAGGAGATAGGTAAGAAAGAAAATGGTGGCAACACACTAACAACACAAAATACCAAGAATAAAACAAAGATAAGGTATGACAACAAAGGGACATGATTTCAATTTACAAATTGAGTCTTGAGGAGAAACTCAATTGCAGAGAGAGATCAGGACAGAGAGAAAGGAGTAGAATCCAGAAACAGTCTGCATTCCTCTTGCCACAGGAATATGGGACTCTGCACCAGGAGAGGTCTCCACCAAAGCTGCACAGGACACCTGCCATCTTGGTTGCTCTGAAACAGAACTTCTGCCCTGTACCTCATAGAAATGCAACCATAGTAAGAAAATGCCCCAAATAAAGGAAATCATAATTAGAATCAGCATAGCCTTGAGGGAATCTTTGAGGAAGAATTTGAGGAATAGGTTTGTACCTCCAAGGATAAAAATATAAAGAAGAATTTGACTTACTTATAATAAAGATTAACTTGGGCTCTATACTCAAGAGAGCTTCTAGGTACTGTTGTTTCTCCTGCTGCCTATGGCCAACTCGGGGCAGGTAATCAATCATGTTTTATACTGTTCTCATGGTTACCTGATCTATTCATCACTACTGCTGTCAAGAAGGGCTCACAGACCAGGAAAGGTGGGAAATCTAGACTTTAGGTAGGTGCTCAGCCATGTGCTGCCAAGCAGCCTTCATTTCCAAACTGTGGTCCTTCTCATATTTGTTGAATTGTCTTTCTCTCTTCTGAGTGGGCAGGAGACACAGTGCCGCCATGAGTGAGAAATCTCTGCACACAGCCTGGCCCTCAGCAGATGCTCAATAAAGCTCTGTTCAAAGGCAAAGTCAAACGGGGGACACAGCTCATACAAGAAATGAACAAATGGAGACATGTTCAACCTCAAAGATATGTAAATTGAAATTATGTGGTCACCTTGTATTCATGCAATATCAATTCATGAGGACAAGGTAAGCACTGGCCACACACAAAAACCTCCATATAGTTATTTGACAAATACATACATATTCAGATGACAAAGCAAAGCTATGGCAAACTTCACCATACATTTGGTTATATTATGTAATTTATACTAATTCTCTAGCTGGGAAAGCAACTTGGCAATTATATAAACACCCATATGTCTATATTCTTTGGGCCCAGTGACCTCACTCCGGTGACATAGCTTAAAACACTATTCTCAACAAAAATGACCATCTGTACTGCAAAGTTTGCTATTGTGCTATCTCTTAACAGCAAAATGTTAGAAACAACCTACTTATCTAATCAAAGGAACAGGATAGATGAATTATTAAATACTAATTCAATGATACAGTAAAACAGGTAAAGTAATAATTATAGTAGAACTTCTATAAGTTGACCACCCAAAGGACTATAACAAATTAGCAAACATACACTGGTGGGAACATAAGGAATTAGGCCTACCATACTGATATGTACACATAGTGCATGTCTGGTCTAAAAAAATTAGGTCACCTTAAGGACATGGTCAATGTAGGGAGATGGTAAACTATGGAGGTTCTACTGTATTTAAAACATAATAATATGGAGAAATCTTCTATGTTGATTCAGTATCAATGAAACTTAACTGAATTCAGCATTTCTATAAATTAACAATGAACTATCCAAAAAAGAAATCAGCAATCCCATTTACAATAGCTTCAAAAAATAAAGTACTTAGGAACATATTTAATTAATGAGGTAAAATATCTACATACTGAAACCATAAAATATTAAGGGAAGAAATTAAAGAAGACTCAAATAAATGCAAAGATAAATCATATTCACAGGCTGAAGAATTGTTAAGAGTGCCCATATTACCCAAAGCAAACTACAGATAAATGCAACGCCTACCAAAATTCCAATGACATTTTTCGCAGAAATCTAAAAAATCAATACTAAAATTTGTATGGAACCACGAAAGACCCCAAAGAGCCCAAGCAATCCTAAGCAAAAAAGAACAAGGCTGGAAGCATCACAGTGCCTGATTTCAAAACATATTACAAAGCTACAGCAATCAAAACACCATGATACTGGCTTAAAAACAAACATATCAGCCAATGGCACAGGAGAGATAACCCAGAAATAAACCCATGCATTTATAAAAAATTCATTTTCAACCAAGGAACTAAGAACACACAATGGGTAAAAATTTTCCCAATAAATGGTGTTGGAAAATCTAAATATCCCCATGCAAAAGAATGAAATTGAACCCATATCTTATAACATATATAAAAATCAACTCAAAATGGATTATAGACTTGAGCATAAGACCTAAAATTTTTTAAACTACTAGGAAAAGCATAGGGGAAATGCTTCACAACGTTGGCAATGATATTTTATACATGACCCCAAAAGCAAAAGCTAGAAAAAGCGAAAATAGACAAATGGGAATGCATCACACTAAAAAGCATCTACACCGCAAATGAACAATCAACTGAGTAAAGACACAACCTACGGACTAGGAGAAAATATATTTGCAAACCATGTACCTGATAAGGAGTCAATATCCAAAATGTATAAGGAACACAACTTAACAGCAAGAAAACAAATAATCCAATTTTCAAAAAGGGCAAAGGACCCGAGTACACCTTTCTCAAAAGAAAATATATACATGGTCAGTAGATACATGAAAAACTGCTCCACATCACTAACTATCAGGGAAATGCAATGAGATACCACCTCACATTAGTTAGAATGGCAATAATCAAAAAGACGAAAGATAACAAGTGTTGGCAAGAATGTGGAGGAAAGGGAACCCTTGCATGCCCAGGGTAAGAATATAAATTAGTGCAGTCATTATAGAAAACAGTATGGAGGCTCCTCAAAAACTGAAAACTTGAACTACCATATGATCCAGCAATCTCATATCCAAAATAACTAACATCAATATAACAAAACGATATCTGCATTCCCAAGTTCGCAGTAATATCATTCACAATAGACAACACACAGAAGCAACCTTTATCAAAGGATGAGAAGATAAAAGAAAATGTCTATCAGACACACACACTGCAATACTATTCATCTCTAAAAATGAAGGAAATCCTGTCATTTGCAACATCACGGATGAGCCTGGGAGACATCATGCTAAGTGAAATAAGCAGTGAAAAACAAATACTGCATGTGGAATCTAAAAAATATCAAACTCACAGAAGCAGAGGATAGAATGGTATTGATGAGGGGTCAGGGGTGAGGTTTACAAAAGTTTGGTTTGACTGGAGCAGTAAGTTTTGGAGATACATTGCACAGTACAGTGACTATAAGTAAAGATAATCTATTGCACATTTGAAAATTGCTAAGCGAGTAGTTTTAAATGTTCTTGCTGCAAATAAATATGAAGTGATGGACATGTTAATTAGCCAAATTTAATCATTCCACGATATGTACATCTATTAAAACATCACACAGCACCCCATAAATATATATAATTACTATTCATTAATTAAATTTTTTAATTTAATTAAACAATTACGAAGAAAACATTAACATAAAAAATCTTTATGATATAAAGTTAATACCAAAATTTAAAATATGAAAGTAAAATTAAGCTAGAATTAAAACCACGTAAACTTCATATTTAAATAGAATTATGTGTCCACTTGAAGAAAATGTTATAAGTCACTGTAGGTGAATGTTTCACTTTCTTTACTACTGTTGCAATATCATCATATGATAAATTTGTTTAAGTTAATTTGAAGTCCTCTAATTATATTTCACCAGAACTACAGAATGGAGGCTGCTCTTTATACTTTTTTTTTTACCCTGGAAAATTTTTCATTACTTATTTATACTGTTCTATGTAAAATGCAATTTAAAACAGAAAAAAGGGGCAAACACTATTTGAGAGAAAGGAATGAATAAAAGAGGCTTTTCTTTATCAAATATGAGAATTTGTTTAAAGCAAACATATCATAAAGAGTAATGATGCCTTAAAACCATGTCACAGATCAGAAGCAGTTCTACAACAGAAGCAAAATCCAAACTTTTAAAAAGAAGAAAATAAATGGTAATGTGAAATAAGATACTATTTCATGCATAAGAGAGAAACCAAGTGACAAAATGGAAAATAACATTAGTCTAGATCTATAACCCATCTAAATTTAGTGGCCCCTAAATACTTAATGTAACAAATCAAATGAGAAAAACTCAAATGAAACAAAATAACATTCTTCTCCCAGGTAAAGACTTTTTAAAATTTTTGCAACAGAAGAGATTTCAAAGTAAAAAGAAGCTTTCATTCATTCAATAAACATAGTACTTACATTGCTAACAAGCAACAAGTGTTACTGCAGGTTAGAAGAATTATCAACTTTATGAATCAAAAAATACACATGAAAAGGAAAACAACAATACTGGAAAATCCAGACATAACGTATTATTAACATGTGCACACATAAATGGAACATATAAAAATACCTCATACCTAGGAAAAACATTTCACCAGCCTCCAGCACATAAGTGAACACGTGAAGAGAACTCCTTTAGTAAGCCAATAACTAAAAATGGGTTTAACAGTGTTAGCAATTGAAGAAATGCAAACCAAAACAGTGGGCAAACTCTCTACAATTATTAAAGTGGAAAAACAAAGAAACATCACAAAACCCAATTTTGGCAGAGAAATAATTAAATTGCCTGAATTCCTTGGGAATTTCTTCTTGGGAAGAAAGTCTGACTATTTTTATCAAGAGTAATTAGAAACATAACAACAAGAATAGTAAAATATGTAAATAACATCATATATGTTATGGAAGGATTTAAAAGAAGAAGTAAAGAGTTTGCTTGTTTTGTTTTGTTTTTTTCTGTGTCTAGATGCTCAGAATAGAAGCATTCATTTCATTTTTAAAACAAGTTTATTAAACCAGGCTATGACAGTCATCACAGTCATGTAGCAAGAAAGAACATTTACTAAATTATGTAAAGCGAGAAAAAGAAAAATTTGAATATCCATCAACGACTACAACCATGTAAAAAGCTCCATGTGTTTAAATAAAGATGGAACTAGGATAAAGAGAGATTATTTTAATAAAAACGTATAACTCAAATTTTTAAACACTTTAGAGGGTGAAGGGATTCAGAGAATGATTGTACCACTTGAAGTCCAGCCTCTAGGGACCACTAAAGAAGTTCACACCACCAGTCACCTGAATTATTGCCTCAACTAGCAATAAACACCAAAATGTGCCTGGTGAAAGAATGCCAAGGAAAGTGTTGTAGAATTATTGAACAGGAGTGCTCACTAATGGTTGTGAGTCCACAGTGTAGGCTGACTCCAGCTGAGGAGCTCTGTCACTACAAACATATCATCCACAAAGATCCTGCACAAAGCCACTGGCTAGGCTTTCTGACACAGATATGGGGCTTTTAAGATACCTATTAACATGGCAGTAATTCCTAAAACATACTTATTCAGAGAAAACCTTGTTGTCATCATCACCGAGAGGCTATGACAAACTTCTTTGGAAAGAACTGATTTTCAATACAAAATACTAGGTCAAAGCCACTCAAGTCTTTACTTCAAAAAGTCAGAAGATTTCCCAAAATATTTTCTGAGAGAATGCATGTTTATTAGAAGGGTAGATATTAGTCTAGTGATCCAACTATTATCAACTCATTGGAAAGTAAGAAATGCATTGTTTTACTTTAAGGAAGATAGAAAAAGAAAAGCTTCTGTTATAGTACCGTAAAGCCCTTGAGGACAGGAACATCGTTTTATTTTTCTTTATACCTCTACAGTCTAGCAGTATATTATGTTGGATGGATGGATGGATGGATGGATGGATGGATGGATGGATGGACTCAGCAGATGGGGGAATGAATGGGAGGCTGGACAGGGGGATGAACGGATGAATGAATTGATGGATGAATGGATGGGCTGAGCAAGTCAATGGATGGATGGGTAGATGGTAAGGGAGGTGGATGGATGGACAGATGGACAGATGGATGAATGGACAGGCTGAGCAAGTGGATGGATGAATGGATGGATAAATGGATGGATGGCTGGGTGGGTGGGTAGGTGGATGGATGGATAGATGAATAGATGGATTGATGGATTGATGAATGAATGGATGGACTGAGAAAGTGGATGGATGGATGGATGGGTGGGTAGGTGGGTGGGTGGGTGGGTAGGTGGGTGGATGGATGGATGGATGGATGGATGGATGGGTGGGTAGGTGGGTGGGTGGATGGATGGATAGATGGATGGATGGGTGGGTAGGTGGGTGGATAGATGGATGGATGGATGGGCGGGTAGGTGGGTGGGTGGATGGATGGATGGGTGGATGGACTGGCAGATTAAGAGATGGATGATTACAAATCCTAATCCACAAGGACCTCCTTTGCCACTCACACTTGCCAGTGGATTATAAAACTTACAATAGTAGGACCAGTGGTATTCTGATACAGGCCAATAAAGAGGAAGAAACCAAAGATTTTAAAAATCATCCTGTAAAAAAATAAATGGATTATTTGTGGGATCTTTCAAAGAAAAAATTCAGAGCTCCTTGCCATGTAAATTAAGCTTAAATCTCTTGGCCACTTAATCAAGGTGCCCGACACATAGCATAGTCCTTAAAAGAATCACTCTTATGAGGTAGATATCAGCCAGAGCTCAGCTGTACTGTGACAGTGGCTGCTGTGAGCAGAGAGCTTCTCAAAGGATGACGCGGGTCCAGCAGCAACACCTGGAACAGTCTAGAAAGATAAATTCTCAGGCCCCAACAAGACTTAAGATATCAGAAACTCAGGTCCTGCCAGCAATGTCTGTTTTAACAAGCCCGCCAGTTGACTGTGAAGCCTGCTGAAGTTTATAAACCACTTCGGTCAGCACAACGGAGGGAACACACATTGTTTGACCAGATTTCTTCGGGGGGGCAGGTGGGGAGGGTAAAGAGAGTAAAAGTAATATTTCTCTAAAGGAAAACAAAAGAGACCTTCTGGGGATGAAATGCAGATATTAAAATTCCTCCGATAGTGAATTTTGTCCCCACCACCTGCAGAAATGTGCATTAATGTGGTTTGCTTGCCAAGCTTAGGCACTTAGCTTCCCAAGCTACATAAACGTGAGTGTGGCAAGGTCCTTCATTCTTAGAGTTCCCGGTTGGTTTCAGCCACATAGTGCTATTGTCTGCCACTTACTGCTGCTGGTCCAGACTAGCAGTCCCAAGTGAAAATTCTGGAAGTTGTGTGGCCTGGCTTCCTCCCAGTCTCTCGAGTATAGAGCCAAGTAGAAGGCAGATGCAAGATCAACAGAGAGCATGGAGCAGAAACCTCAATGAATATGCGAAATGATACCAGGAAACGGAAGGTCTTTCTGTTCTTGCAGCAATGCCCATATACTCACCACATCCATTTTGCTTCGTTATTGTTCTTGGGCGGAATAGCAGGAAAAAAAAAATTACTGGGGACTACTATGTGCCTATTGCTCATATAACTGAGGCTTTATCTATTTAAAGTTGGTGTTTTCATCTCCTCTTTACCAATGAGGAATAAGACTACAGTAAATCAAGCTAGACATTATTAAGTGGCATAATCATGCTTTAAACCCAGGTATGCTGAGGGTCCCCAAGACCACCCCAGGTCAATAATTTACTAGGAAGACTTACAGGACTTAGCTTGTGGAACTCAAGGCAGTGATACATTACAGTGAAAGAATACAAAACAAAATCAGCAAAGGCAAGAGGCATGTGGTAGGAGGTCTGGAGGAAACCAAGTGTAAGATTCCAGGAGTCCTATCCCAGGGGAATCACACAGGAAGTAGCTAATTCCCCCAGCAAGGAGTTGGGACAACACATGAGAAATGTCTTCCATCGGGGAAGCTCATTAGGGCGTCAGTCCAAGATTTTCATTAGGGGCTGGGCACATCTGTCAAGAAACATCAGCTTGTGGAAATTGTTAATGAATAGCTACTCATAAAATAATGATTGAGATTACAGGCTCCAGAATCACAAAACCTAGGTTCAAATCCCAGCTCCGTCACCTCGAGTGCATTATTTAAACGTTTTCAGAAGCTTTCATTAGTAAGTAGGTTCATCACTGTACCCTCCCCTCAGAGCTGTCATAAGGCAAAGGTAATGTATGTAAAGTACTGAGCACGTGCCGCATACAGAATACACACTCACTACATATTAGCTACTATGTGGGTCATTATACAAAAGTTCACATATTACTGCCCCAGGGACCGCCTCAGCCCCAGGCAGAGCCAGGCAAATATGTTTCTACATCAGCTTATATCCTGGGATCTAAAGATGGGTTCAGTGGCCACAAGCTGTGGGTGGAGGCCATTACAGTGCCTCCAGACACGTCTACATTTGGTCCATTAATTCTGTAAGGATCTTGCTCCAAGAGTGTCATATAAACCTGAGACTGTACGTCCAGGCTGAAGGGCTCAAGTGCTGTGCTGTGTAACCTGATCGAAGTAGCACTCTTTAATTCAAGAGAGTAACTCAAGTGGAAGAAAGTGAAGTCATTTTAATGAGTAACATTTAGAGCTCAAAGAGGGGAGGCAGACAGTGGCTAATGCCTATAAACTCAGCACCTGGGAGGCCAAGGCAGGAGGACAGATTGAGACCAGGAGTTTGAGACCAGCCTGGACAACACAGCAAGACCACTTCACTACAAAAATGAAAGAATTAGCCAGGCATGATGGCACACACCTATAGTCCCAGCTACCTGGGAAGCTAAAGCAGGAAGATCTCAGACCCAGGAGTTCGCAGCTGCGGGGAGCTATTATCATGCCACGGCGCTCCAGCCTGGGTAGCAAAGCAAATACTTTTTCTCATACACACACACAATAATAATAATGAGAAGGCAGAGAGATCATATCTAAGAACCCCATTTTACAGATTAGAAACAGAAGTACATAAGAATTAAATGACAGGCAAGGACACACCATTTCTCTGTGCGCAGGTGGGGGATCATGTCCTCACCAGGAAGCCCCTGTCAGGCTCTGTCTCATCACATGAATGAATCTCTTCCCAGAAACCTGCTGCCCCTCCTCCCTCCTTCAGTTCCAATCTTGCATCTTCCTAGGATGACCATTATTTAACCTTAAAGATCTAACTCCTCCCCCACTTTTCTTAAACATCTCATATCCCCTTTTCCCAGTTGAGGGGTATAATAGATGCTTTGAAACATCTTGTGATAAACCAAGAAATTTAGAATTTCAAATGCTTACTCAACTAGGACCAAAGACCAAGCTCAGTGACCTGGGGCAAGGTACTAAACCTCTGGAAGCCTCAAATTCCTCATTTATAACAGGGACATCATATCTGCTTAAAATCTCTTCACAGGGTTACCTTTATCACAGATAAGAAAGTGGATACAAGAATGCCTTAATATCTCTAAAACACCACACTGATACAAGAAACCAGTATGTTTTTTGTCAATACTGACCAAAAGAGAGTAAAGCATTATTCCTTTTTTTAACTGCACATGCACCAACAACACATTATTTTATTATTCACTTGCTATTTCTATAGCTAATTTCCCAACTTTCATTCTTTCCTTTTCTAAGAGTAGCAAAAAGAAATTCAATGAAATAAGAATACTGCTATTTTCTGACACAAATTAAACTCCACATCCAAACACAAACAGAAAAGCTACATACAGCATATGGGTCTGCTTTCTCATCTTCCCCCAGGGGAGAATCAACCATATGGCAAGAAGGAGTTGACTGCATGTTTCAATAAATGGGGGCTGGCCTGGTCTCCAGCTCTGAAGAAGGAAGGACCTTTGCATTTGTGAAACTAGAAATGGCATCTCTACTAACAACTTATCCCAGCCACCAATTGAGCCAAAGCCTAGAAATGGCAACAAAGACAAAGGGGTTTTGATGCAAATGCTGACCCATGTTGACAATTGAAATAGATGACTAAAGACCAACATACATTCTGTCAAAGGCTCTGGGTATACCCAGCCAACTCACTGCAGCTCTGAAGTGCCTGAGAGGCTGGTTACAGAAAGAAGCTCAATCCGCAGCCACCTCAAAAACAAGGACAATACCTGCAACTAAACCACATCAATCAATAAGTGTTTGAAGCCCATAAGCTACCACTGCACACCCACTACAGTGGTGAAAATGAAAAAGACTGACAATACCAAACATTGGCAAGGATGAGGAACAACCAGAATGCTCAGATGTTGCTGTCAAGAGCACAAAATGGTATGATGACTTTGTAAAGCTGCTCATGGTTTCTTTAAGAGAGACACAGACACCTACCCTATGACACAGTAATTCCATTCCTAAGTATTTGTACAAGATAAATTAAAACTTAGGAGTACAAAAGTCTTACACAAAAACAAACACCATAGCTTTATTCATTATTGCCCCAAACTGGAAATGGTGGGGGTTGTTGATCATAAGAGAATGGATAAATATGTACACATGGACGTCTACACAGCAATAAAAGGAACAGAACTCCTCATAAAAAAAATAATACACATGAGGGCTCAGCTGATTTTTCCCTGCAGACCAGCCTCCTGTGTTTATAAATAAAGTTTTATTGAAACAGCCATGTACTCGACCATTTGCCTGTTGTCTATGTTGCCATCCTGCTACAACAGCAGAGTTGAGTCATTGCTACAGAGACCTTACAGCCAGCAAGTCCAAATATAGGGGGTGCCAAAAAAATGTATACACATTTTAAGAACGGAAAAAACTATTAAAATTGTAATTCTCAAAATATACTAATAACAGAAGATGAACACAAGTCATGTTCGACTTCTGCAGTTATAAGAGGTGCTCACAGTGGTTACCATCGGAGCTGAGTAATACACAGATAACACCTCTTAAAATGTGTATATATATTGCTGATATCCTCAGTATTTACTACCACTTCTTTAAAAAAAAGACTACAGATAGTTACAAAAGACAGCTACAAAAACAGGCTGAGTGAAAAATAAAACACAGAAACAGAAGAATATATGCTGCATGATTTCATTTCTGTGAAGATCTACAACAGGCAGAACTAATCTATCATTAAAATACCGAATACACGTACTGCCGATTTCCGGTACATGTGGGAGACAGACTAGGAAAGGGTACAAGAGAATCTCTGGATGATGGAATTGGTCTATATATTGATAGCATGTGGGTTACATAAATGTGTATGTTCGTCAAACAAATCAAAGGACGCTTAAGGTCTGTGGATTTCACTGTATACGTAAATTACATCTCAATTTCAAAACACACACACACAAAAACCCCAAATTTCCAAGAAACATAGGGCAGGCTCTTAACTCTGAACTGGGCCCTCTATCATTTCCCTTTGGACTATACATTCTTAGCATTGAAAATTCAAGTTCAAGCCCATCTTGTGCAACTTTTTCGTTTAGACCAGCTGTTCCTAATGATGAAGCCTCAGGTCTCTTGGGATCCTCAAAAGAAATGATTTTAACTTATTTCAACTACAGTCTTTGTCCCTAAAGTTCTTCAGGACATTCCTGATACATAAAAAGCTCAATCAAAGATGCTTTGTTTCCTTCTCTCAACCCTCACCCAGGGACAATCCCAGAGGGGTCTCTTCAAACCACACCCACAGCTTTGATGCCATGCAGCCTTGCTATCTCCCTGCCCTAACCACGGTGTCATACGCTTCTGACCAACCTCACCCCTGCCTACCTCTCTCCACGCACCTCTGCTCTTCAGGGACTAAATCCAGCACATCAGCTGATCCAAAGTTCTTATCAATCCCTCCATCACCTACACATCAACTGTGCAAAACAACTTCCCAGTGAAGGGCCATCACAAGGGCTGTCTTACAAGGAACAACAAACCCTTGTCCCTGCATCCCCTCTTTCTTATTTCATAGCCTTATTTTTCTTTCCTCAACAGCCGTAAGGCATGAATCAATATACCGAGGTATATTTTCTACTTAAACTGGGGTGCTGCTCCAGGAAAGCTCTCTGCTACACTCTCTCTCTCCCCTGCCTCCATTTCTTATGAGGTCCACTTGTGTTCAGTGGCCCAGGGACATGTCTAAAGGTTTGCTGTGGACATTTCAAAAAGTGACTTGGACCTCAACAGGAAAATCCTCTTCAGCCATTTCAACTCAGGAGATAGGAAGGTAGGAAGGAAGGGCCCACTTGGCCCCTGCTGGCTCCTAGATTCTGACCCTTCAGACAGACTGGGACACCTGCAGCCCACACGCACAAAGCACCATGGATTTCAAAGCACCAACTGTATGCTCAAAAGAATTCCACAGTGGAAAACTGACAGGGGGTGGGGAGGTGGAAATCATGTTGGAAAACAATTTATTTTTGTAGCTACTTTGAGAACAATGACATGAATAAACAAACCAGATGAAGTGAGTGTAACTCAGAAGAGATTTCCAGCTGCCCCTCTCCAAGTCTCAGATCTTTATCCCAACTCTTCTTATTGAGTCCACCAGCTTAACGCATCTACTGAGACTTGGCAGCACCTTCCTTTTGCTGTGGGACCTTAGGGACTTTGCTGTGGTTAGAGACCCTTCTCACACTGCAGGGGGGTGCACTTGTCAGAGATTCCAGTGTTGCTTTTAAATATAAAACCCAGACAAAATAGAAAGGGGACCAGGGTGGTGAAACCGGAGGGAAGCTGTCTGCCTCTTTGTTTACTTTTGGGAAGGAAAGGAGGAAATATAGAGAAATCTAAGCTCTGTCCCCATGGGAAAAGTTGCCAGGCTGCAGCAAGCCCAGCCCCCATTGCCTTAGGAGAAATATTTATTTTCCCAGTTCAGCATCAGTCATGACACACATGACCAGGTAGCTGAGTTTGTTTGTGCAAGCCCAAATCCCACTTGCATTTTGGTACTGCCTAGGGAAATAATAGTATAAACTCTTTTGTTAGGAAGTAGGTTTGGAGTTTTCATGATGTGGGGCCATTCACCCCTCCTTTCCTTCCTACCTTCCTATCTCCTGAGTTGATGAGCACATAAAGGGCAACGACAAATGGAAAGTGAAATGTGGTTGGTGCAGGGAGGCTTAGCACCAGCTTCTAGGAGCCTCGCCCACCTGCTAAACCTGAGCCCAACATGTGAGCGCTCACCCTCTCCAGCCACAAGATGAATGCCGTGCAGGGCCCACAGGAGAAGTGCAGAAACAGCAAGATGGTTGGGCCTCCCCAGGAGGAAGGGGCTCTGCGCAGCTCAGGCCTGCGGCAGGAATGCGAAGAAGCAGAGAGCTCGCTCTTCTGCACAGAGTTTTCATGAGCGGCAACCCAGCCCAGTACCCACTTGGCCCCTGCTGGCTCCTGGATTCTGACCCAAGCAGGTAAAAGTGTCCTTCCTCCTGGAGAGGACGAGGAGGAAGGAAGGCCGGTGAGAGGTACAATTTCAACTTCTGGTTTGATATGATATAAGGAAAATAGCCAGAATATATTAAGGACTTAAAGACCGACAAAAAGCAGGCTTCTCTTTGTTCAAAAACTGGGGTTATATACAGTTTCTTTACATGGATTATCATTTTTAGAAAACCTAAATGGAATAATTTATACATAACAGGCAGACCCTGTAACTACCATCACTTAATACATCTCTGTCGATTCAGAGGGTTTATAGGAACCCTGAATTACCTTAGGGTCTCTACAATTAAAGTCATCATCCTAATAGCCAAGCAGCATTTCTTGAGTGTGCATTCAGGACAGAGCCCATATTTCATATGCTGTCTCTCCAAATTTCACAACAACCCTAGAGCAGGCTGACTCTAGAGCCACAGCTCTTACGCACGGCCCTTCCATCGTTCCCCACACTATTTTTAGTGCAGCTGTAACAGTCAATTTAGAATGCCAGCTAATGCCCCTGACTCAGCACTTGCAGGTGTGTTCTGGTTACACGGGGGCTAATGTAAAATGGGCCTTTAATAATAGCTGTCACACGGTAAAGCCAAGAAGGGGGAAAAGGCATGTCCCTTTTCAGGTAACTGGCTGTTTCCCGTCTAGAGAGAGGGGAGGGAAATGTGAGAACTGAGGCCAGGGAGTTGAGGATTTTAGTAGCGGGTGGGAGGTCGATAACTCAACAGGGCACGTCCTAAGAGAGTAAGACTCTTGGGCTGAAGACAGGCAGGATTACCTGAAGCAAAGTGTGCTTCAGTGAAGACATCAACCAGCAGATGGGCTGGGCTGGGCTGGGCTGGGCTGTATATGCCTTCTAGAAAGGTCTGCAGAACAGGGCTGGAAAAGCCAGTGTGACTGGGCCCCAGCACCCAAGCTAGCGGAGATCAAATCGTCCAGCGGTCAGGGTCACTCCACCACCGTGACACTGTATCAGCCTAGGCCTACTGCAACAAAGTGCTGAGAGGCTCACACAATACAGACGTATTTTCGCACAGATCTGGGGACTCAGAATCTGAAATCCAGGTGTCAGCAGGGCTGGTTTCTCTGAAGGCCTCTCTCCCTGGCCTGTAGAAGGCTGTCTTCTTCCACCATCTTCACGTGGTCTGCCCTCTGCACACGTCCTAAAGTCTTAGAAGGATGCCATCATTTTAACTTAATTACCTCTTTAAAGACCTTATCTCCCAACAGGGTTACGCTTTGAGTGAGGTACAGGTTAGGACTCCACATGGCTTGAAGGGGACCCCATTCAGCCTGTACCACACTGCATGTAGCTCTTGGTGAAGATGTTCTTGTTGCCACCACTGTGTTGGTTTTCACAGAAAGGCAACAGACCCAGAACTGAGACCTGAGGGACTTCCAGAGGAACCGTAGAAGGAATCAGACTTCAGAGTCGTGGGGAGCACTGCCTAGAATCAACTCTCTCACAAGAGGCAGGTGGGAGGCCACTTTAACAGAGAAACTCCTTGGGAGAAATTCAGTGCCCCCAGGAGATCCCACAACCCTCAGGAATGTGGGAGTGGACGCCTTTATAAAAGGCGGGCCCTGTGAGTGGAGGGGTAGGAATTGCAGGCAATGTCTGGGTGGCACACCAGGGCCAGGCCAGTGGGGTCTGCTCAGGGGTGACTCCTCTTGCTTTCAAGAACTACACTAAGAACAGTGTGAGGACAGCAAAGCCATCAGCTGCCTAGTACCCAGCAGGAGAAATAGTTAAACTTCCAGCTAGAGAGTGAATTTGCCCTCCAACAATAGGCTCAATACCTTGAGAAAAAAAAAACAAAGGCAGCGGGGGTCAAAGTCATCATTCCAGAAACAAATAGTTGCTGCCTTGCTCTGATGCTGACCTGGAAGACCCCCACACATACACAGCTCTGCGCATCTGGGTCGTGAAGTCATGAAAGAATCAGGAAATTCTGCAAGGCCCACAACACCCTGAGAGCCCTGCAGTTCACTGGTATGAAACGCACATGGTTTGTTCTAGGAAACAATTACCCCCTGCACCCAAGAGGCCAGCCTGCAAACCCTGAAAACATTAAGTGCTTCATTAACAGAAACATTCTTTTATTTTGAGTTCAGACAGCAACCCAAAAAGATCCTCGACAAATTGGCGAGTTGGCCAGGATGCCCTTCGCCACGATGCGTGAAGTCTTCATTTTGCAGGCTTGCAAACAACCATAATGTCATCCCTGGAGTCCCTCCTCCAAGCTGGTGGCTGCTGGAGCCTCCCAGTTCTAAACCCTCCCCCACCAGGACCCAGGACGCGGGATCTGCTGTAACATTTGGAAAACCTCCTCGTTTGCTTACAAAGAATTTGTGACAGAACATGCAGTGCTTTCAAAATGTTACCCGGGAGGCTCCAGAAACAAAGCTCTGAGCTCCGGAGTTTTAAGCGAAGTAATAAAGTAGATCTCCTACAAATGTTAAATCATAATTAACAATCCCAAGGCCACTTCTCTGACTGTCGACTCCGGGAGACACGACTGGGAGAAAAAACATTCCTCCACAGCCCGCTCCGCAGCCTGAAGAGCTAGAGGCAGAGTCATAAAGGTTCTCGCAAAGGCGTGCATTCGGCAGCGCGAGCAGGACCTGTGGGTGTTTGCTGTTACTCAGAACTCAAACTGGGGGCCCAGCCTAGATCTACTGCATCCGAAACTTAGGTGAGACCAGCACATGCCATCCAGGTGATTTCAATGCACACTAAAGGAAGGGAATTGTTAACTTAATGGTTCATGAGCAAATATCACTCCTCACCACATCCTTCTCATCCCCATTTCTTTCAACTAACATCTACTGGGCATCACGCATTGGGCTCAGTGAAAGGCCCAGGGGTAAAAAATGAACAGAGGCTAACCTTGAGCTTTTCTTTTTTTTTTTTTTTAATCTTTTGTATCCAGTCTCCTGTTTTCTCTCAGTTCTTCCTTTGAAAGCACTATGATACTTGTTTTCCTTTCCATTTCCACAACCACAATGCTCACCACATTATACCTGGCTGATTAGACCTGCCTCCCAAACTAAGCTCCTTACCTCGGTTCTTCCCCCTTCCTTTCTTGGCCACACCATCTAAATGCCTTCACCTGGTTTTCATGATCTCCAAATTCTCCACCCCAAACCTATTTGTTCCAGCTTGGAGCAGTTTTCTCTCCCCAACTGAAACAAACTGGAACTCCTAGCGGCAGGGGCCACGGTGTGTGCTTCTCCCCAGGTGTGGAAAGAAACATGGCTGGTCAGGAAAAGGACAAACCATTTAACATGTTCAGCTCAGTTTTTCATCCAGGAAGGGTGATATTAAGAACCCTTCTACATTCCCAGGGGTATTGTGAAGATTGAAATGAGATATTGTATTTGAAAACAATCCATAAAATATAAAGCAGTAGGTTAAGGTGAAAAGGCCTTTTTCCCACCATTTATCTTCACAGGCCCTCCTAATAGAACTCAAAAACTCCCTCTTACTTTGACCATGGAGATGGTTTTCAGGTATAAACATACATTAAAGCTGATCAAATTGTATTCTTTAATATGTATAGTTTACAAAAAAGCTGCAAAATAATAGACTTTGTTGACTCTAGCATCCAGTAATATCAGAGGAGCTTATACAGGCTAACCCTTCTGCACATAACAATTATTAAATATGAACAAGAATTTTTTTAATCACTTATTTAAAGGTACTGAAGAGTGACCAAAAGCAGGCTGAAATTTGACGGGCACATCCTTTAAAGACAACAGCAGAAGGTGAGATTTGTGAGTACGCAGCAGTCTTTTGCCTTAGGATACTGCCCAATTCAAATCCATCTAGAGGGGCCGAAATCCACAGCCTTTACTGGCTTGGGATATCAAAGGAAAACTTGGGGGCTAGAAGAACAGCCAGGAAGTGAGAGATAAAGTCCTGGGAGGCAGCCAACTGCAGATGGGGTGAGCCCACAAAACCTTTGTATAAAACCCACCCAGATCCTTGGCTGACCAGTAACTTACACGTGGATGTGAGAGACCACAGATGTTTGGTGAAAAAGCAGCAGCTGGAAGATGAAATAAATAAGTGGCAACATCAGTGACCACCTAAGTAGCACAAGGGTCTAAGTTTGGATTTGAGTCCAGCCACGTTAACTTGTCTGTTAGAATAAAAAAACAAAAAGAACAAAAAAGGATCCAGAGCATCCACAACATATATTTAATAATGTCCAAGAATTAGGGGAAGAAACAGGAAAATATAACCCAATACTCAAGGAAAAAATAATTTAAAATAAATCAACCCAATGATGACCCAGATATTGGAATTAGTGTATAAGGACTTTAAAGCAGTTACTATACACAGTTTCAAAATGTTTAAATGGAAATATATAGACAATAGATGAACAGAATGGGAATTTCTCTGATATTTTTAAATTTTTATTTATTATTTTATTCTTGATACCCACACATAGAAATGGTAGATACGTGAGGTGATGGATACCCTAACTACCCTGATTTGTCCATTGCACAGTCCATGCATGTAACAATGCATCAAATGGGGAATCTCAGCTCCAAAATCAGAAATTAAAAAAGAACCAAACAGTAAATCTACAAGTAAAAAAAAATACACTAATCAGAATGGGATCAACAGCAGATTGCCAACAGCAAGACAATGAACTTCAAGACAGATCAACAGAAACGATCCAATCTGAAAAGCAGAAGGAAAACCAGAGACCTGTGTAGCAATCAACTCAACTTATATATAGGATTTGGAGTCCCAGAGGAGAAGAGAGACAGGGGTAGGAAAAGAATGTGAAAAAATAGGCCTACAACTTCCAAATTTGGTGAATGACAAATTTATAGATTCAAGAAGATTCAAAAAGAAAAAAAACATAGGCTGGGAGTGATGGCTCATGCCTGTAATCTAGCAGTCTGGGAGGCCGAAGCAGGTGGATTGCCTGAGCTCACAGGTTCAAGACCAGCCTGAGCAAGAGCAAGACCCTGTTTCTAAAAATAGCCAGGTGTTGTGGTGGGCACCTGTAGTCCCAGCAACTTGGGAGGCTGCGGCAAGAGAATTGTTTGAGCCCCAGAGTTTGAGGTTGCTGTAAGCTATGATGCCATGGCACTCTACTGAGCGGGACAAAGTGAGACTGTCTCAAAAAAGAAAAAAATAAACATGGGTAAATCCAAAGAAAACCACCTCTAGGCAAGTTTCTGAAATACAAAGTTAAAATCTTGAAAACAGCCAGAGAGAAATGACACATTACATTACACACAGGGAGAACAATAACACAACTGACAAAGGACTCAGCAGAAGACAACAGAATGATATCCTAACGGCGCTGAATGAAAAAACTGCCAACCCAGAATTCTAGTATTATTCAAGACTGAAAATGAAATGAAGTCATTTTAAAATAAACAAAATTAGAGAATTTATCATAAGGAGACTTGCACTACAAGAAATTCTAAAGAAATTTCTTTGCCCTGAAGGGAAATGATTCTAGATGGTTATCTTAAACATACAGAGGGAGTTAGTATCACTGGAAATGAAATGCATATAGTGGTCCCTAAATTAGGAGAGAGAGGACAGAGAGGACCACTGGAAAATATGTATTTCAGAAGGTCAGCTAAATCATCAGGCAAGCAAAGCTTACCTTCATGATTTGTTTTCTTAATATTAATAGAAACAAATAAACATTGAATATCAAACTTTAGTACTGATGTAAAATATATACTCTTTCCAAAATATTTGATTCAAAAGTTTTGACTTAAGTAAAAACGCTCCTAATCTGCTGATTCTATTCACTATATTCACTAAACTGGCAGTCCCCAAGTTACAAACATCCAACTTACATACAAATTGCACTTACAAAAAGAGGTCATTACAGGTAATAGGCAAATGTAACTGTTCCAACTTACATACAAATGCAACTTAAGAACCAACCTGAATCTATCAAACGAGAACCTATCTTGTTTTTACCCAAGGAAACTGTCTGCAGTTTATACATAGACTGCAATCTATAGCCTAGATTCAGTTGAATGGCTACACTTCAGGTTTCGTGATCAAAACAAATGTCTTCATATAGGCAGGATGAAATAATGAAATAATTTTAATACATGTAATAATTTTAAGATCCAAAATCACATAAGGTCACATAAGCTACATGTATGTTCATATAAGCAAATTGTTGGTAACATTCATTTAAAACAAAAACCTCTGTTCTATTCCTGGCTTCTTTCCATGCTGGTCCTCTTTCATCGTCTCCATCATCTCTCTGTGTCAGACTCTAGCTAACCTTCTAAGTACAGATGAAATGCCCATTCCTCAAAACTCTCTCTCTTCTGCTCAGGCAGCAGGGCTCCCTCCCTCTCCGGAACTCAATCAGCACTTCAGTGTTTCCTAACTTCAATTATAACTGTTTGTATACAAGTTACAAGGAATCAGATTTGCAGTCTGGGTTTTCAAATTAACTCAGTACCAAAAACCACCGAAGGAAAATACGAAGCCCAGAATGCAGGCTAGGGTGGGCTGGGGTTCCCAGAGAAGCAGACCTTCTAGGGCCCTGAGGGACTCAGCTCTACCGTCTGTCCCCAGGGAAAGAAGGGATTATTAGGGTAGGGAATGAGCCTGGAGACACTGAGTTTGGGTGGGGAACCAAGAGAGCCCAATGTCTCTAACATCTCTTTATGTATGAAGACAGTAAGAGAGGCTTGGCCTCTCCTCCCAGACAGGACCCCGTGTGCTCCGGGAGAGACACCAATAACAGTGCGTCCCATGGGGAACCTAGAGGCAAGGAGAAAGCCTGGTGACCCCATATTACCTCTGCCCCTGCTTAGAGCTCTGTCTTCTTAGTAACTGCATTCAGCTTAGCACAGCTTGTGACCCCAAGCATCCTCTCCCCTTCTAGAGACTTTTGTTGGTAGTGTTTCATGTTTATCTGAATTCTTTTAGGTCCCAGCATACCACAAGTCTCAATAAATTCCTGCTGGATGAATCTGATAAATGCTGCATCCTGACTGGCTGCTAGATCTCCACAGAGGGAGGGGAATGCTGAGGGCCACATCATTCCCAGCAGGCTTGGGAACATATCAAAAGCCCGGTGGTCGCCTCTCAGGCCCACAGTGCACGACAGCCTTCTGTGGGGACCCAGAGAGGCCAGCAAACCCCTGGCTCAAAATACCTGGCTCAAAGCTCTCAGACAACTCCCGGGAAATGCAGTTGTCTGTTCCTAGAATAAACTACATGGGTTTGCAGTTTAGGAAGCTGTCCTGATGCAGAATAGCTCCTTCTTCTGCACCCACCTATCCTGGCAGAGCCTCACATTAATTTCTCCGTGAATGACACTCTGATCCTAGAGACACAAATCAGAAATACAGGTGTCATCTCAGACCCTCTGCTCTTCCTCACTGTGCACAGCCAACTATCAAATCCCGTCACTTTAGACCCTGCAGACTATTTTCCAAAAATGACCACAGCAATGTTTCTAGATCCTTATGTTCTTCTATTACAGAATCTTGCCACATCCCACCCAGAGGTGAGACTATCTTCTCTCTTCTTGAACTTGTGCCTGCATTAATGAACAGAATGTGACAAGGGCAGTGGTACATGACTTCACAGTTCACTTAACATGCAATATCATTCTGCCAGGTGTTCTCATTAACCTTCCTCCTCCTCCCCACTCACTCTCTTAACCCAGATGCCATATGGTGGAGAATCCCAGCCCACCCGTCAAGGCCACATCTAGGTGTCCCAAATAAGACCCTGGCTGACAGCCAGCATCAACCAGCCAGACACAAATGACAGGCTTCTGATGATTCCAGACCCAACCCTCTTTGAGCCACTACAGGTGACACTGATTTGGACAGGGTCAAACTCTGCCTGAATTGCAGATATATAAGCAAAATAAATACTGTCATTATATGAAGCCAGTGAATTTGAGGACAATCTGTTACAGAGCCATAATCACTGGAACAGCCTCGTAAATATCTCTGAACCCTCCACTCTCCAATCCAGTTGCCAACATTTAGCTCAGGCCACCATGACCTCTTCCTGCAAAAATACTGAGACTCTCAGTGGGTCTGCCCAAATTCCATTCCTGCCCTTCTCTATTTCACCCTCCACGCACCTCCCAAAGGGAGCCCCTAAAATCACTCCGCTGTGCAGACTCTTAACAGATAGAAAGTAGACAGATAACAAAAGATGGACAAAGCAAATATGGCAAATGATTAATTGCAGGATCTGGAGGTTAAATTTACAGATAACAACTACTGTTCTTCCTACTTATATGCATGTTTGAAATTTTTCCTTTAAAAAGTTCTCAAAAATGGAAAATAAACCTTCCATGGCTCCCCACAGATGGAATCCAAATTCCCAGCAAGGCACACAAGCCCTGTTTCATTTGGCTTCTGCTGACGCCTGCCCCCATCCCTGAATGGCCTTGTCCCCAGGCCCCCCAGATCCCCAGGCCTACCTGACCTGGCCAAGGTCTCAGGTCTCAGTGCCAATGCTCTTGTGGCCCCTGCTTAGAAGAACTCCACCTGGTTTCCTTCTCTGCCAACCTATGGAAGTGTCAACACTCAGCTCAGATGTCTCGTGTTTGGGGAGGCCTCCCTTGCCCTAGAGACCCTACCTGGATTCCCCAGGCATCTGGAACAGATGCCCACAGCAGCACCCTGAGTGGCTGTGGGTTAGTCACCAGCAACTCTCCCCTGCCCGAGTGGGAGCTCCCCCAGGCTTTCCCCATTCCTGTCAGCTCTGCGCCTAGCACTGTGCTGGGATATCACAATCACCCCAAAATCTCTTTAAGTTGCAGCCAACACAGAAAGCAGCTCAAGCCCAAGTGTACTGAGTCCTCCTGTCCCCCACTTCCCTCCCCTGACCACTTTTCACTGCAGTTACATCTTCAACACATTCATTCACTTGACCCTATCCACCTCTGTGCCAGGTGCTGCTGTAGGTATTGAGTATTCCGTGTGGATAAAACTGGGGGGACCTCAGCTTGAGTGGCTTATTTTTAATAAGAATGATTATAATATTAGAAGTCACATAATTTAACTAAATATTCTCTCTTCCCCCACAAGGCAATTACACCCCTTAACCTTATCAAAATAAGCACAGCCCAAAAGCTAAAGTCTATAGTCATACCCTGAGCCCAGGAGTACAAGCCCTCCATCTTATTTCCCTCTGAAATGGCTGGGGATACCAGGATCCATGTCCGGAACTATTCTGCCACCCCCTGGGGGTCCCTGAGGGCCCCCTCACACACTCACAATACCACATCTGAGAATCACAGCAACAACCAAACCCCTGGGTAGCATCCTCCCAGGTTCTCCTGGAATAGGCATGACAGTGTCCAGTGCCAGCGTCCAGCAGCTACATAACACATTGTGTTGTGACAGATGGACTTACATCAAGAAAAGACTTCCAGCCTCTTAAAACAGAACGATCGCCATCATGACAGCTTTGCAGTGCCACGAACCCCAGATCCTGTTCTAGCATCTGCTCCTTCCCTGGCCCCATCTTCTTCTCCCAGTTTTCCCTTTCCTGTTGGCAGTTCCTCTTCTTCTTGCCTCTAGGACACAACAACATCCTCATTTCTTTTGCTTTTGTTTTTTTTTTTTAATTTTTTGAGACAGGGTCTCACTCTGTCATCCAGGTTAGAGTGCAGTGGTGTCATCATAGCTCACTGCAACCTCGAACTCCTGGGCTCAGGTGATCCTCCTGCCTCGGCCTCCTGAGCAGCTGGGATTATAAATAAGCAGCACCACAGCCAGCTAATTTTTCTACTTTTATAAAGACGGGATCCCCCTCTTGCTCAGGCTGGTCTTGAACTCCTGGTCTCAAGCAATCATCCTGCCTCAGCCCCAAAATGCTGGGATCACAGGCATAAATCAGTGGGCCCAGCAGACATCCTCATTTCTAAAACTCCATTTCAAGCCAAACAGGAAGTATATTTCAAAGCCACCCCAAACTGCTCATCTCAGTAATATGTTATTCCATTTATTAAGAAATCTCTCCCCCTAGCATGCCCAGGTAACCCAACAACTGCAAAAGAATCCATCAAGAAGACTGGATTGGCCCGGCACGGTAGCTCCCACCTGTAATCCCAGCACTCCAGGAGGCTGAGGCACGTAGATTGCTTGAGCTCAAGAGTTCGAGATCAGCTTGAGCTAGAGTGAGACCCCCATTGCTACTACAAATAGAAAAACTAGCAGGGTGTGGCAGCAGACACCCCTTAGTCCCAGCTATTTGGGAGGCTAAGGCAGGAGGATTACCTGAGCCCAAGAGTTTGAGGTTGCCATGAGCTATGATGATGCCATGACCCTCTACCCAGGATGAAAGAGTGAGACTCTGTCTCAAGAAAAGAAAAAAAAACGAGAGAGAAGAAAATTGAATAGGTAGGCAGGGGAGAGGGTGAGAGGATGCATCTTTTCTGAAAAATAAATTTCAAACAAATCAAAAATCAAAAATAGTCTAGGCAAACACTCTAGAAACTTTCACTCAAATTGTCCTAGCTGTAAAATTTTCATAACTCTACATCCTTTACAAATGTGATCACCAAAATTAGTGAAAGGAAAACTATTACCATACCCAGCAATAACTCTAAGACTGATGTACAACACGTGCATGTGCATTTTCACAGTCAAGCACCTTATGTATATTTCTAATATAGTTACAAGCAATTCCCAGTTATCTTTGGCAACATCCCAGAATCTTTTTCAAATAAAGCAAAAGTAAACAGCACAAAAACTTCAGAATCAAAAAATCCTTTGGCACTCCATAACGAATTCCATTACAGTGGGATGCACATTTCCAAATTGTTCAAATAGATTAAAAACCCGGTCTGCATTTATTTCACATTTTGCATTCTGATACCTACTTGCACAAATCACAGAGACTTGAACAAAGTGCACTGCAATAATAATGAGCAAATTCACCTCCCCAAATCATAACTTGCAAGTAATTGAAAATCAAAACTTTCTAATGAGACTGTTTCTAATAACATTTACATTCTCTTTCTAAAATAACTGTTTATAGAGAAACCCTTTCTCCCAAATTGTGTCTCTTAGACTATGCTTCCCTCAAGCTCACTAAGCACCTTAAGGGGACAACATTCCCAGAGACGCTCCCTGATAATTGCATATTTGGGAGATCCTGCCCATCTAGCAATAAAAAAACGAAAAAGGAAAAAGGGGGGAATGGGCGCGGTGGCTCACGCCTATAATCCTAGCACTCTGGGAGACCCGGGTGGGTGGATTGCTTGAGCTCGTGAGTTTGAGACCAGCCTGAGCAAAAAGCAAGACCCCATTTCTACTAAAAATAGGAAAACTGAGGCAAGAGGATCGCTTGAGCCCGAGATGGAGGTTGCTGTGAACTCTGACTCCTCGGTACTCTATCTAGGGTGACAGCTTGAGTCTCTGTCTCAAAAAAAATAAAAAACTAAAAAGGAAAAAGGGAAAAGGAACTAAACATCACAGGTTATTTAAAACAACTATAAAATACAATGGCATTTGTTTAATAAACTTTCATTTAAGAGCAAAGTTCAGGACAATATGGGCCCAGATCTGTATCTCCTAGAGAGAAATTTATCACACACTCTGAATTATTTGGGGGGCAATTTAACCCCCAATTAGCCATTCCTTTACCAATGTTAAAACATAAAGCATCCAACATTATTGTGCATATGCATGTACACAAACACACACTCAAAATAAGCTCAATTTTTAATAGAGCTGCCATCTTTACACAGGACATATCCCTTCTTGATCTACATCTCTGAGGAAGGAGGAAAAACACAGCATCCTGTATGTTCTTACGGAGATAAAAATTTTCATTTGCATTCATTCATTCATTACACAACAAGCATTTACTATCATGGCAAGAAGTAAATAAGACTCAGCCATAATCCTTAAGCATATGACAGTCAAATGGGAAAGAGAAACAATAAAGAAGCAATGACAGGCCTTAAGTTATTCTAGGAGTTAAGACAAAGCGTTATTATAAACTCAAGACAAAGGAAGAACTCTGGGTGGATGGAATTTGCACTCATGTGCAAAATGCCAGACAGCCTGGGTTGGGCAACATCTGATCTGAAAGCAAACCAACTACATAAGAAACCACTGTGTGGAAGTCCAACTAAGTGACTTCCACATCCAACCAATATGGGAGTACCAGGGGCCAGATGTGCTCTCCCACATGACACTACCAAAATAACAGGCACAACATCCAAAAGAACAATTCTGAGAGCACTGGACTAGGTGACAGAGCCCTGTGATGCCTGAGAAACACAGAAAAATGATGTGAAGCCACTGAACTGAGGGAGTTCCCAAACCTTGGTGTAGGGAATAGAAACCCAGGTGAGGCTGGCAGACTCCCTGAGCTGAGCAGATAGAGATAAGGGTGCAGGGGGGTCAAGGTCAACAATAAATTTAAAAGATGGCCAAGTGGGGGTTATCCCTCCTTGAAGAAATTGATTCCAAAATTCATAGGAAATGTCACGGACCTAGAATAGCCAAAACAACTTTTTTTTTAAGTTAATAATATTGTATACTGGAAATGCACAAAGAGAGTAGTATTAAAGTGCTCTTATCACATACAGGTAACTATGTGAGGTGACAGTAGGGATGGGATGTTAATTTGCTGTACTGCAGTATTCATTTCACTTTGGGTGCGTATATCACACAGTGTACACCTCAGATACAGACAATAAAAAGCCCAAAGTTGGAGGATTAGTATTATCCAATTTCAAGACTTACTGTAAAGTTAAAGTAATCAAGACAGTGTGATGTTGCCATAAACACAGACAAACACAGCAATGGACAGAATATGCAGTCCAGAAATAGACCCATATGTACATAGACAACTGAATTTTTATTAAGGCACAAGGCAATCTGTGGAGAGGGGCTAGTCAACCCAACCAATGATGCTTGAACAGCTGGATACCCAAACAAAAATTTTAAGATACACCAATCCATGACTTGCATCATACATAAAAATTAAATTGATTACAGCTAATAAATGTAAACCCTAAAACTATAATACTTATAAAATAAAAACAGCAGAAAATCTCTGTGACAATGAGTTAGGCAAAGATTTTTAAATATGATATAGAAGGGGCTGGGTGTGGTGGCTCACACCTGTAATCACACCTGCACTCTGGGAGGCCAAGGTGGGTGAATCGCTTGAACTCAGAAGTTTGGGATCAGCCTGAGCAAAAGCAAGACCCCATGTCTAAAAATAGCTGGGCATTGTGGTAGGCACCTGTAGTCCCAGTTACTCGGGAGGCAGAGGCAAAACGATAGTTTGAGCCCTAGAGTTTTAAGTTGCTGTGAGCTATGACCCCACACCACTCTACCGAGGGCAACAAATTGACACTTTGTCTCAAAAAAATGAAAAAATAAATATGATACCAAAAGCATGATCCATAAAAGAACAAACTGATAAACTGAACTTCATGAAAGTTTAAAACTTCTGCTCTTTGAAAACCAAAGCCACAGGCAGGAAGAAAACATTTATGAGTCATAAATCTGATAAGGTACTTGTCCCTGGAATACATAAATAACTCTCAAAACTCGGTAAAAAAAAAAAAACCTAAAAATTAAAAAATGGGCTAAGATAAGAACAGAAATTCATCAAGAAGATATACAGATGGCAAATAAGCCCATAAAATATGATCAACATCATTAGTCATCAGGAACATGAAAATTAAAACTGCAAAGAGGTACCACTATACATATTAAAATTCTAGAATTTAAAAGTATAGACAGGTATTTGGAAAAACTGGAACTTTCTTGTTGGTGGGATTATAAAATGGAAAAGTTGGGCAGTTTCTTTAAAAGTTGAACATGCACCTACTAAATGATCTAGCCATCCCATTCCTAAGTATTTACTTAAGAGAAAAGAAAGAATGAATCCATGCAACGATTTGAATGTTCACAGCAGGTTTATTTGAAATAACCAAAATAGGGCGGTGCCTGTGGCTCAAGGAGTAGGGCGCCAGCCCCATATGCCAGGAGTGGCAGGTTCAAACCCAGCTCCAGTCAAAAACTGCAAAAAAAGAAAAAGAAAAAAAGAAATAGCCAAAATACGGGAACACACATGTCCATCAACAAGAGAATACATAAATCGTGGTATATCCATGTAATGGAATATACTCAGCAATAAAAAGGAATAAACTATTGATATACTATAATTAGGCTAAGTGAAAGAAGTTCAGACAAAAAAGAATACACACTATATTATTCTATTTATGTAAAACTCCAGAAAGAGGCAGACTGATCTATAGTGACATAAGTCAGGTCAGTAGTTGCCTAGGGAGGGACAGAAGGGGACAAGGAACACAGTGGAACACAAGGAAGCTCCTTGGGGTGACGGACATGTCCACTCTCTTAATTATGGTGATGGTTTCACCCATATGGTATATGTCAAAACCTATTGAATTATGCCCTTTAAATGCATTTATTATACATCAATTATAGGTCAATGAAGGTCTTTCAAAAAAACTTAAAGCCCACATAAATAATAAAGAAACATAGATTTATGAACAAATCTGATAGGCATTATCTCCATTTTCTTCATGAGGAAATTCAGAATTGCTTGCCCAAGAACATGAAGACTCACCTAAACAAAGAACCTTCCTTCGGCTTTAGAAGGCTGCTCTACATTGAGCAACATCGATTTGCAAGAGAAAACGCAAAAGAGGTGCACACTGCAATTTAACTATGACATCAGGGCAACTCTACAAAGCACAACTCTTCAAAAGAATACCCAGGAAGCTCCTCTCTGAATATTTTATTTATTGCATGGTACGTGATGTCATTTACAGAACCGCCCATGAGCAAGAGTTGAGCAGAGTTTCAGAAGGGAAAAAAAAAACACACACACAAGCTTTCCCTGACGTCTTTGCACAATGACTCCAGAGTGTGAGCTATTATCAGTAGATCAAAGAGGTCTACATATCAATTCTGGGTGAAGTCACATTATCAGCCCTTCTACTCTAAAGTTCCAGCTTGACCTGAACTCCTAAATTCTTGATTAATTTATGCACCTAAAGAAATTAAATTCAAAGGGAAAACAGCTTTAACTGTTTAGGGTCAAAACTAAAACACATATTTCAGATAACTAAGTAGCACAGAGCTTAAACCTGAATCTTTAGTCTCCAAACCTACTGCTCCCTTCAGCAATTCACACACTACCCCCAACACAGCTCAAGCTGCCCTTCCAAATCCCTGAAAACCTGTCTTCTTGTTAAGCTCCCCTGTTATTTTGGTCCCTCAATGTAAAGTGAATTATTTTTAAAGCTTTTCTTATTTTAAATATTCATCTTCTTGAAGTAGGTCACTCCTTTATGAGCCTCAGCTTCTCTTTGAACTGATTCTCTGATTCTCCATATCTCCCCTAATAAGAAGATGTAATGCATTCAAAGTGTGAAATCCAATTCCAGTTAATTTTATTGATTCCTTTCACAGGTTCCTTATTTCTTATGCAAATTCATGTTTATTTCAAAAAGAGAAAACAAAACAGCCTTTTTGGAGAGAATGCCTTCAAAAATCTATAAAGAGCCACCACAGTTTTATTCAATTATAAATGAGCTATACAATATTTAAATCACTCACTGGCAATAGAGATGGATTTTAATCCATTTCAGAACACGTCCTCAGATAACTTCACCTCCTCTTTAAAAGTGAACGAATGACTGAGATGAGGACAAAATAAACACCTTGTCACGCGCACACACTCTCACTAGGTTACCAAGTTGCTTATGATGTGTTTGCTTTGTGATCCCTGTTATCAAATTGACTTTCATGCTGAAGACAGAATACACTTTGCAACCCCACATAAGTGCACTTCCCCAATATTTCCCTTCTCTGCAAAAATTCCTATTAATTTGTGCCTTTGTTTCCTGCATTATTCAGCCCCACTCCAGGGAGTAGAGCCAGGCCCTGGCAGAACTGTCCCCCAAGGCTGGATCAGAATGGCCTGGGACCCAATCAGCTCTTCCCTAAATCTTGGAAATGTTCTGTTTCCATTTCAGATCCACTGGTTCTACAGTACAAAGCTTTCTCCCTATCGTGAATGGCAGATGGTCTCATGGTGCCTTCTGATTCCTGTAAAATAGTTTCTAAAAATTAATGGAAGTAATGGATTCACTGAGCAAAGATGAGATTCTAAAACGTGCTGAATGTCATAAATAAATCGATCCCAGACCCACAGAAAGCAATCACTGCATCCCCTTTTGATCTGCAGCAACTCTTTCAGGCCTGTCGCTGAAAGTTGTAATTTACTATTTGGCCTCTATCTAGCAGGTCTTTAGAATTGGTGTTTCTGAAAGAAGTCATTTCCTCCTAAATCATTAATAATTCAACATTTCAGTGGCAGCACATTCTCTCTTCCACATAAATAAATACCAAGAAATTACCTTTACCACCTCCCAAAGGAATCTGAACTAGAAGAAGTATTGCCAAGACTAGCTCTTTCCAAAAGGAAGAACAATGGCTCCAAAATCCAAAACCCCTGTTTGGCTAACGATTGGGACCTTCACAACCAGTCACTTACATTTTCTAAATCTGTTTCCTTCTTCATATCTGATCAGTCACAAGAAAACTTTAATGATAGTGTCTTTCTTATCATCTCTTCTCCAACAACCTCACTAGTAAAGCCTCTTCTCTCCCTTCTCCTCTCCACCTTAGGCCAAGCCCAAATCCAGAATTGTATATCCAGGTCTCTTCTGGACACCCCCACTTGGCTATTTAATAAGCATCACAAACTCAGTGCACCCGATGTTGGATGTTTGATCTGACCCCAAACCTGCTCTCCTGCAAGTCTTCCCCATCTCAGTGAATGATTCTATTCTTCCAACTGATCAATTAAAAACCTGGAAGCTATCCTCAACTACTCTCTTCCACTCATACCTCTTATCTATTTAATCAACAAACCTTAACAGTGCTATCCTTGAAATGTATTTCCAATCTGACCACATCTCACTACCTCCATTACCACCAAATAGAGCCAGGCCAACTTTTCCATCTTCCCTTGCCTAGATTATTGCAATAGCCTCCTGTTTGTGACTGTCCCTCATAGCAGCAGTTCCGAACATTTTTGGCACCAAGGACCAGGTTCATTGAAGACAATTTTTCCATGAACTGGGGGAGGGGAGTGGCAGGGGGACATTAGATTCTCATAAGGAGAGGGCAACCTAGATCTCTTCCATGAGATGTAGGAGGAGTTTATAGGAGGAGTCATACTTCTACGAGAATCTAATGTCACCCATAATCTGACAGATGGCAGGCTCAGGCAGTGACATGAGCAATGGGGAGTGGCTGTAAATACAGATGAAGCTTCACTTGCTGTGCCTCGCTGCCCCTAACAGGCAATGGGCTGGTGCCAGTCTATACCCTTGGGGCTGAGGCTCAAGGCTCTACACTGTGTTTTTCATGCAATAGGATGATCCTTTCAAATCACAGCATGTCATTCCTTTGAGCTCCAAACCCTTCAAAGATTCCCCATATTACTGAGAGCAAAAGCCTCGGACACATTAATGCAAGCATGGTCTCCTCTGGAAAACCACTTTTGGCAGCTGAGTCTGGAGTTCTCTCTCTTCTGTGCACCCACAAGACCCTGTGTGCACCTCCATCATGGCCAACTCACCTGTGACCTCCATTAGACTGTGTATCTCCAGGGCTCTTTCCTAAAAGCACACCACACATAGCAGGTGCTCAGTGCCTGTCCATAGATAGAATAGGTGTCCATGAGTGGATGAATGCAGGGCTGACTTCATCTGTGACTTCATGCAGTCACAGAGGGCCCTACACACAGGACCCCTACACTTGCTTTGACACACCTCCTTTACCAGCGGTTCTCAACCTGTGGATCACAATCCCCTTTTAACAATGAAAATACACTGTAACATTAGGAAGGTTGAGAACCACTGTCCTTTACCATCTTGAAATTATTAATAATCATTGAAGGACTGTGGACTAGTACCAGTCTGCTCTGAGAACCAATGAAAAATGGTGAGTTTGAATGGATGGATGGATTCAACTTACATAGTGCAATATAAAATACCAGAATATGATCACAGCATTCAGGGGAAAGATTCTGACAAAAGAATTCTACATCTGGGAGTCCAAGGCAGGTAGATTGCCTGAGCTTATGGGTTCAAGATCAGCCTGAGCAAGAACAAGACCCCATCTCTGAAAATATAGTCACACCTACTTGGGAGGCTGAGGCAAAAGAATCACTTAAGCCCAAGAGTTTGAGGTTGCTGTGAGCTATGAAGCTACAGCACTCTACCAAGGGCAACAAAGTTAAGACTCTGTCTCCAAAAGAAAAATTTCTAAAGTTTGCCAAATATATAAAAGCAAAAGAAAAATAAGATCTGGAAAATATACCATTTATATACCTTTCCTTCAGGAAAGTAACTGGTCTTTGAGATACAAACAAATGTAAGAATTCTAGAAAATGGAAATTGTGACCCAAAAAACTCATAGCAATAACTACCTTTGAGTGAGAAAGAGAGAGAGAGAGAAAGGAGGAAGAGAGAAAGGAAGGGAAAACAGAGAGAAATAATGGGGACTGATACAATTATGTAATTAACAAATGGCAATGATGCCGGCACAGATATATGGACCAAAATAGACGTCTCACAAAAAGTATCCTTCTTTTGTACATACAATAATTGAGAGCATAATAAATGAGGATGTCAGTTAGAAATATAGCATTACTCAACCCAATGGGGCTGCAGTATCTAAAATAAGCAGAAAAGATGAAGTTAGAACCTCAATTCCCAAGTATAAAATAAAGTTACATGCTAAAAATTCAAGTTAATTTTTTTTTTGCTTTAGAATCATTTTATTAGAACACATTCAAGAAAGTGACATGCAGAAAAAAGAAAAAGCAATTCTGAGTCATGCAAATGCCCATATTAATATTCTCCATTGGATTTAAGTTCAAGTACAAAGATAGTCCTTCCCTGATCCAGGTGCAATTCCAGAGAACAACACCTTGCATTGAGAACACGTTTCCTTCACAAAGTTCAGAACACTGAACAAGTTACATCCTCACAATGAAATTGTGAGATATATGGAAGTGTAAACTTCTTTTTAAATTTTAAACTATTTTATTTAAAACTGATTTGAATAATATGAAACATTAAAATTAAACATGCATTGTCCAAAAATTACATCCATAATCAGAAATTAAAACATAGAAGGTTATTATTTTATTAAACCTGATTTCAAAAGTTCATTAAAAATTTATGATTGTAGGTTCTTTAACATTAAAAAGTCTTAGATGGGGAATCTAGGGATCTAAGACTTGATCCAGGTCAGTTTTTAAAATCAGAGGTCCATATGGGGGAACAGTTTCCAAATTTCAAATTAAGTCCTACCTCTCCTTCCCTGAGATTTGATTATAGTCAGATGGGATGGAGCTTAATCATATTTTATAAAAGATACTAAGAGGACTTTGATGCATACTATTGGTTAAGAATCAAACTAAACAATAGATTTCTATTAATGCTACCAACATCCCTTTTCTTGGCCGCTGCATGGTGTTTTGACTCACCCTTCCAGTTAACTAAAACCCTGAAGTCTTGTTGTGATGAGCATTGCTCTTAAGGGCTACTCCATGGATAGAGGGAGGGTAATTGGAAGTGGAAACTTTTAAGGAACCCTCTACCCTGCCCTCCCTCTTGACCCAGCTAGGGATGTGAGTCCAACTTCAGAACCTCTTAGAAATCAGGTTGAGTCTATTGAAAATAAAGCAGTGGGCCTTAAAAAGAGTTAGAAAATGAATATATGTATGAAATGGAATCATCATCTCCTAGGTTGGGATTTCCATGAAACTCTGAGCTAAGGGTTGGGGCTCCTGCTTGAGTGTCATGTTCGCTAGAGGACTTTAAAAAAAAATTTGTTATGAAAAATTGCAAACATATACAAAAGTGAAGAGAATGGTGTGCCCATATACCCATCATCTAGTTTTAGTGGTTACCAACATGTGGCCAGTTTGTTGCATTTCCGTCTTCTCATACTTCCCACGCAGCCCTCAATAGGATAATTTGAAACAAATGGGAGCTGGAAGGATGGTCTTTGAACCAGGAGGGAGTGAGGTTAGGAAGGAGCTAGAAAAATATGACAACCTGGGAAGGCTGAAGCAAATAGAAAATTTGTTGTGGTAAAGTGGTTGCTGCCAATGTTTGGGAAAGCCCAGAGTTAGCCCTCATCTTCTCTACCATCAACCATTCCTCCTTCTTATCCTTTATTTCCCATGATATTAGGGAGGCGAGCTAGATTAGAATGATGGGTTTTTCCACATTAGGGGCACTGACAATAGAGATGTTCCACCTGGAAAAAATCTTTAGAGACAAATGCGTCCCTTTAATTATCCTGTCTGCTCATATTGCAGACCTCTAGGACAGCAAGGGCCTGGGGATATGTGCTGTTGAGAGTGGGAGCCGAGGGAAGTACACTGGGCCATGGGCCCTCTCACAGGTCCCTACTGCCCCATTTTAGACTTTGGAGAGAAAATCGGCAACCTCAAAATGCACCCAGTAGAGAAGATGGGAGCCCCGAGTGATGAGCTCATGGCCCAGATAGGAAGATTTTGCTTGGAACATGTTACCCTCTGAACAAAGGCTGCACCCTACACCAGCCCTGCCAGAGCAGTCTTAAGAGAGGCAGGTGATTGGAGTCCCGGTGGGAGGTCCCAACAGAGCCACGGCTAACCCAGTGAGCTGCAGGGACAAGTCCCAGGCTGCATGCTAAACGTAAGTGGAGAAAGGATCTCCAGGTCCCAGGTGCCACGGAGGAACAAGGTTGCCATCCTTGTCACTGCCCACCGTGTTCTGGGAGGTCCTAGAGGCGATAGAGATGGTGTCTGGCTAGCTGCTTCCATCCCCCTGGCTGTCAATATCCTCCACTCCAGTCTGTGGTTCCTCTGTTTGGCTGGTGTTTTGGGGAGCTGAACTGGCTCCTTTCAAGCTCCTTTCAGATGAATGACCCCTTCCTGAATCACTTCCTGAATGTTCTTGATCCACTCCTGCTTGGTCGATGTTGGAGGCTTTTGGCATTGTTTTATTATCTGAAGATGGGGTGTGCCCAGACCACAAAGTGAATTTGCAGGAGTCGCCCTCCACGTCCTCGGTCACACCCAGCTCTGAGGTCTGTAGACAGGAAATGCCTGTGGGAGGCGGGGAAGGGGAGGGCAGTGGGGAAACTTAGGACAATAGCTTGTTCTTGTAAACATTTCCTGTGTCCTGAAGAGTCTTGAGTTCCTCAAACAGGAACAAGTGCAGCTTCTACCCCTTCCAGATCAGTGACTTTGGGTCCCACACCTGAAAGGCATCCTGGAGAATCAACTCCCCCTGCATGTCCAAGTTCTTATTGAATCCTTCCAGCATGTTGACATGCATGGCGTCATTGGCCATCCTTGAGCTCTCCTTTCCCTTCTTCACAGCAAGTTAAAAGTTCCCTGCCCTGAGATCTTGTGAGAATTTCTATGAGTCTTCGTACAAGAAACTTCAAAAACAGAAGCAAAAGTAGTCTGCCCACACAGCTGAGATGTCTGCACACCGTCATTCCTCACACCAGTCCTCAATAAAGGCTGGGGCAAGCTGCCCAGCTGTCATCCTCTAAGCTTGTTGTGCAGGGTAGGAGTACTTGAGTCCTTGGAGATGAGGAAGGAGAAGATTCATGGGAAGAATGCTGCTCTGACCCAGAGGACAGAAGAAATGACCAGCTCACAGGCTGCTGCACTCTCCCCTCATGCTGCTCCTACACCTCTCAGCCTCTCATCACAGAACCAGGAATGGGGGGGCTCACTCCCATGTGACTAGAACAATAGATTTGACACTTGATGGTTTTCAGGTTCAGCAAAGCTAGAATATGCAAGATTCTGCATCTCTAAGCATGAGCTAAATTTCATCAGATTTCTCTGAAACTACACTGTGCACTTACAACATGGCCCCCACTATCCCTTTATCCTTTGCATCAGAGGAGCAACCAGCAAAATATTACCAGTGAAGGAAAATTCCACCCTTTATACCCTTGTACTTTAGGAATTAATATAGATGGGGGTTATCTAAATGCCTGTATCAATTTCCCAGGCTTTCTGGGGAAATGTCATATTTTCGGAGTATCCAATGTATTTTTGTTGTTGTTAATGGGGATTCACTGAGGGTACAAGATGTGTCACACAGTGAGACCCCACCCCCCTCCTTCCTTCCCTCTCTCTCTGCTCTCTCCTTTCCTTGCCCCCCACCATGTCATTAATTATCATTAATTGTCCTCGTATCAAGATTGAATACATAGAATTCATGCTTCTCCATTCTTGTGATGCCTTACTAAGAATAATGTGTTCCACTTCCATCCAGGTTAATACAAATGCTGTAAAGTCTCCATTTTTTTAATAGCTGAATAGTATTCCATGGCATATATGTACCACAGCTTGTTAATCCATTCCTGGATTGGGGGGCATTTAGGCTGTTTCCACATTTTGGCAATTGTAAATTGAGCTGCGATCAACAGTCTAGTGCAAGTGTCCTTATGATAAAAGGTTTTCTTCCCTTCTAGATAGATGCCCAATAATGGGATTGCAGGATCAAATGGGAGGTCCAGCTTGAGTTCTTTGAGGTTTCTCTATACTTCCTTCCAAAAAGGTTGTATTAGTTCACAGTCCCACCAGCAGTGTAAAAGTGTTCCTTTCTCTCCACATCAGTTACAGCATGAGCTCTTTTGAGATTTTGTGATGTGGGCCATTTTCAACTGGGGTTAGATGGGGTTCAATCTCAGGGTGGTTTTGATTTGCATTTCTCTAATAATTAAGGATGATGAACATTTTTTCATATGTTGCCAATCATTGTTCTGTCTTCTTGAGAGAAAGTTCTGTTCATCTCTCTTCCCCATTGATATATGGGATTATTGGCTTTTTTCATGTGGATTAATTTGAGTTCTTTATAGATCCTAGTTATTAAGCTTTTGTTTGATTCAAAATATGCAAATATCCTTTCCCATTGTGTAGGTTGTCTATTTGCTTTGGTTGTGATCTCCTTAGCTGTACAGAAGCTTTTCAGTTTGATTAAGTCTCATTTGTTTATTTTGGTTGTTGTGGCAATTGCCATGGCAGTCTTCTTCATAAAGTCTTTCCCCAGGCCAATATCTTCCAGTGTTTTTCCTGTGCTTTCTTTGAGGATTTTTATCATTTCATGCCTTACGTTTAAGTCCTTTATCCATCTTGAATCAATTTTTGTGAGTGGAGAGAGGCGTGTGTCGTTTCAGTTTTTAACATGTGGATATCTAGTTCTCCCAGCACCATTTATTGAATAGGGAGTCTTTCCCCCAGTGTATGTTCTTGTTTGGTTTATCAAAGATTAGGTGGTTGTAAGTTGTTAGTTTCATTTCCTGGTTTTCTATTCGATTGCAAATGTTTATGTCTCTATTTTTGTGCCAGGATC
>CAUYRH010144475.1:0-33124 GCA_963574655.1 Perodicticus potto
AGAGAGAGACAGGGAGGGACAGACAGACAGACACAGAGAGAGACAGGGAGGGACAGACAGACACAGAGAGAGACAGGGAGGGAGAGACAGACAGACACAGAGAAAGACAGGGAGGGAGAGAGACAGACACAGAGAGAGACAGAGAGGGACAGACAGACACAGAGAGAGACAGACACAGAGAGAGACAGGGAGGGACAGACAGACAGACACAGAGAGAGACAGGGAGGGACAGACAGACACAGAGAGAGACAGGGAGGGAGAGACAGACAGACACAGAAAGAGACAGAGAGGGAGAGACAGACAGACACAGAGAAAGACAGGGAGGGAGAGAGACAGACACAGAGAGAGACAGGGAGGGACAGACAGACACAGAGAGAGACAGGGAGGGAGAGACAGACAGACAGACACAGAGATGGAGAGGGTGAGAGAGGGAGGCAGAGGGGGTTGGGGAGAGAGAGACAGAGAGGAATAGACAGAGACTTGGAAGGAAAGGGAGAGAGACAGAGACAGAGGGAGAGAGAAAGAGGGAAATTTTGTAGGGATAAAGATAAATGAGAAGGAAAGAAAAAAGGAAGGGGAAAGTCACATCATTTGGGTAAATCATCTATTTTGGGGGGGCATATTTTTGTGAACAGTTTTTGGAAAACATTCAAATTGGGGTTCTTAACTTGGGGGCTCGAGAATGGGGTTTCACAGAAGTCTGTGAATACCTTAAGATTTTCTACCGAACTCCCGTATTTACACACAGATGATTTTCTGGGATTGAGACTTCCCAAAAGTGTAAGAACTACTTCTCTAATGTCACTTTGCCTATAGTATTTGGGGCATTTTGATTTCATCTTGTTCTTGCTACTTTTTTTTTCCTCCTTAAAAGTTACTACCAAAGGAAGATTTTTATAAAAGCCAGATGAAGAATGTTTAAAGAAAGTGAGTTGTATGTTCAAACAATGGTTTTTCCGTCCGCTTCCATGCTGTTTTCTTAGATTAGAAATTCGATTAAAATAGAAACCATACTTTGGGGGGGGAAACTTGTTTTTTAATCAGAATACCTAAAACCCGGTTCCTTTCAGGATGGAGCATAAAGAATGAGATCAGTTCCTGCTGATGAAATTTCTAATCCAGTTCTCTCAGGAGTCAATGGAAATCTGGAAATAAAAATTGTAATTTTCTATTCCATTGCGTGGGTAATAAACTTTGACATACATCATTATTTCAGATGTAGAAAGACAAAATGAAAGAGGAGTGGTAAGAACTGATATGATGTTATTGATTTCAATAAGGAAGCCAATCTAGTGTGATGAACGCACATAAAGTTAAGAAGGGAATATGTGTTTCTTTATCTCTGTGTAGAGTGACTTATCTAAAAAGAGGCTCAGGTCTAGAGACATTAAATCATGTCTTCTGTGCACACCATGTTTCATGGAAGCTGTTTCTGATCTAGATTTTGCTCCACTGACCCGGATATCTTCCTTCTGCCAAGGACTCTCAGAACAAATAGCACTATTGGTATGTTTTCACTAGGAGATTCATCAAATTCCTCCTTCTCTGCAGGAATTAAATGACACACTTGCTGATGGATAGCAAATAAAAAATATGAAAATTCACCAACATTATTATGTCAAGGATTCTTGGAGAAGGTAATAAAGAGGGAACTGAACACCTGGATGGGAATTTTTAGTAAAATCTATAAAAACAAGTTACTCGTTACTTTTTATTAGGTTTTTTTCCCCCTTCTTTTTTAAGGTAGCTAACCAAGTGATGCGGTTCCGGTTTTGGTTGGACCGTTTTTGTCAAGTTGATTGGTGTAGTGATGGCAAAGACCGTGAAGCCCTAGATTTGCTGTTCTGATCTATCCGTAGCTAGTAAATGATTCCAAATACAGCAGCATGAATTCAAGCTGACCATGACGCCAGTAGTTCTCTAGAAATCTACTGTAAAACTTGACATGTGCGAGGGAGAGACGGAGAAATCAGGATGAGGGTCCTTTTACCTGCCTCATCTCAGGGACTAGACTTGACCATGACAAAAGTCACAATTAACAGCCAGGTCTGGGCCATGTAAGGGGCTCTGCAGAACACGGAGCTCCAGGAAGTCAGCTCTGGGTGAGGCACAGCTGGAGAGAAACACACCGCCTCCTTTCGGACAAGCACACACTTGATTCAGGTGTGTGGAGGGACCTGGCGGGGAGGCAGTGCCCCTTGCCGTCTTGCATATTGACAGTTTGGGGGCTGCCCTGGGAGGCTGACGAGAGCACTGTGCACGATGAGGTCACCTCCAGCCGCGCCCCAGCAAGATACATCCCTCAAGTGGCTGGCAAGCAGTAAACATCCCAAGGAAGGCCAGCTCAGAAGAGCAGGATGGGAGTTTTCCTAGGCATAGGTGAAATATCTCAGTGTGAGAGTGCAAGCCAGAAAAGAGATCTCAGGGAAGGAGCCACAAGCAAGGGAATTTGGCTGAGAGTCCCTGGCTAGTTTGTCAAGTCAGCCATTGTCTCAGTGCCTCTGGGTACTTGGTGAGCAGGCAAAACAGCTCCACCAGCTAATCGACAGTCCAGCCCCTGAGGAAAGTTGCAGGGGTGAGCCCTTAGAAGCAAAGCCCTCAGAAGCTGGAGGTCAGCACACTGAAAGAGTAAAAGCAGCTAGAGGAAATCAGGACAGATCCCCATCAATGCTTACTCCAGTACTTTACCCGGAAATAGCTGCGGCTGATTTGGGAGAAATTAATATGGCTGCTGAGGCCCCACAGTTCTACACGGGAAGGCTATTAACCCTGTATCACTGCAGTGTTCATGTGTATCTGACCCCACTTACATTTGCAGGGTGGTGAATTCTTAATGAGTTACATACAGATCAAATAAAAGAAAAATTCAGAGCCAGAAGGGACATCCTGGAACAGATAGCGAGAACTCTCTTCTTTCTCATTTTGTAGTAAAGATACTGAAGGGTCAATAAAGAGAAATGATTTTCCAAAGGCTAGGTAGTCGATGTGAATGTTGTCAGAATCAAGATGGAGTTGCTTGTGCTAAAACCCCTGACAAACAGAGCTGGGAAGGTGAAGGAGAGATTCCTCTCATGCGTGAATGCCTGGTAACAAGAACTATCACGGAAGACTCTCAATAAACTACGACCTTGCATAAAGGCCAATGCAACCTTATCAAAAGAACCACAACAACACACACACAAAACCCAAACAAAAAAACAAGAAAAGCAAAGAATCAACTTCTGCCAGAGCATCTGCCCAGCAACTGCCTGTCCAACTTCGGGCTGACACCACCTTGTTATTGTTCTTTATAGCGAAAGATAATTATCTAAAAAAGCTCTGTAATTCTATGTATTGCTCCTTTACAAACCATTGCCTTCCCTTACCTCCCTGAGAAAGCACATGGTTTATTACAACAGCAGATATTTTCCTACTGCGATGCCCATTTCTGAACAGACATCATTTTCTTTTACAGAGGCTCCATTGTTTAGGTTGACAATGGCAAGCGATAGAGACAGAATTGAAATTCAGGGTTTCCAATCTCAAATTCTTTTCCTCCAATTATAAAAGAAACATCATACTACAGGAAATGTTTGTAATGTGAGGATTTGCCATGCCTGATGGGGGCTGGTAAAGCTGTGCCATCACGATCTTATGACTCTGACGTGTCGTCTATTCCTGTTCACACTATTCATTATTTTGTATGATCCTGAAAGATGAACTATTTTAGTATCTATCTGTGTTTGCTAAAGTCTCTTCTGATGAAATAAGGGAAAAATGCTAAGCTTGAATTGTTGGTGCCATAGAATGGAGGTGATGAGAAGAGCATGTTCCCTTGTCCCCCCAGGGCTGGATTTACTAGGATAGATCTATTTCCTTTTTGGGAAATTGGGCCACCCATTTCTGACTGTCTGACCCATTGCTTTATTGAGCTCTAATAGAGCTTGTTTTGTAGCATATGAAGTTAACTTTTCTTTTCTTTTTAAAAAAATTTTATTAAATCATAATTGTGTACATTGGTGCAATCATGGGGCACAATGTGCTGACTTCATATTCCATCTGAAATATTTTCATCAAACTTAGCAAAGTATCTCAAGAATGGAAGAAAAAGTATCCAATGTATTCAGCCCTAATATGAAGCTAATTTATAGCTTTCATATGAAGGCTAAAACCCAATTATAGCACAGGAATACAGGGCAAAGGGCAAGGGAGGGGTGGGGAGGATGGGTGGAGGGAGGGCGACTGGTGGGATCACACCTATGCTGCATCTTAGAAGGGTACTGGTGAAACTTTCTAAATGTAGAATACCAATGTCTTCGTGTAATGATTAAGTTAACTTTTCTTAAAAGCTGAATGCATTTATAATGGGGCCCTCTTTAACCTCATGTGGAAGGCACGGAGGAAACAGGACTTATGGAGCCTTAGGTTGAGGGTGGCAGATCACCCATGCAGCTTCGAGCATTAAGGTCAATGGGCTGTTCTGTGTAGCACAAAACGATGACAAAGCCCAGTGTTTTGGGCCACGGCCAGGGAGAAAAGGCCAGAAGAATATCAAAAATAACCCTGCTGAGTGACCCTGAAATGGCTGGTGCAGAGCCACATTCCTCTGAAGGTGAGCCTGGCTCTTCCCAGGCCAGCAATCATGTGGGTGGGGAGGGTGCTTTCTGTGCTGTCAAGACTATTCTTAGGCCTGATTCACAGGAAACATGCGAGGTCACAGAAAGTAGGTTTGGATACAGGGCACTGATACGAATTCCCAATCTGTCACTCGCTCTGAGACGTTATAATTTATCAACGTCATGACTCAGCTTACCCATCTTACAGTGTATGGGGCAAGAAAATGATGAAAATCTAAGTAGGGAAGTTACACACGAACACATGTCTGTAAACAGATCACACATATATATGGCTTGAGAATGGAGACAGAGCATGGACAATTTAGAAATCCCAGCTCTTCTTACAGCACCAGTCCTGAAAATTTCCCCCTGTAGCTTCTTTGTTCTCTCTTCAATTTTCTCCTTCCCTGGCCACATGTTTTGGTGTTGAGTGCTGCCTCCACTTTCTTATTTTATTTATCTTTTATTTTTGTGGAATGCATGCAAGATCTCTATATGAAAGTAGAAAGAAATTCTGTCTCTACTAATTATCTTGATCAACAAGATTTTAGATCCTTAGCATATTTTATTAAGGTAGGTATAATATGGTTTAGAATATGCTTCACAGAAATAATTAAAATCAAATACAATGTTGGGGATTAAAGTGGTATTATTTGGTTATCTAGAAACCTGATGTTATAGCCCAGTTGGACTCTATGTCCCAAGAGATAAATAAGACAATATTGTAACTGAATTAAAAATGTCTACTGTTAAGTATAGAAATAATGGGATTCTTTTTAAAAATATATATCAATAGACGAAAATGGAGATACATATTTAAGAAGTAAACTGGAGAGAGGATTGAAAGAGTGGATTTAAGGATGCCACTTGGCTCACAGAAACTGCCAAGAAGACTTGAGTTTGTGTATTTCAGAGACATTAGGGACATGGCCCCTTCTCTTCCTTCCCTGTAGTACTTTGGTGAGCTTACGGCATACCTTGGACAGCGAACATCAGGGCAGGCCACCTCTTCGTCAGCAAGAGAGCCAGCTGGAAGGAATTCAGATATCTCCCGGGAAAAGCAGCATGGTTCATGAGGATTTTCAAAAATACCAAGAAGTTCCCACACTTACTTCATGTTTTGTAGTGGGGGGGCCCAATATTTAAGTTGTACTTTTTATCACTAAGTAAACTCTTCTAAATAAATCAACAAACAAACAAAAAATGAACAAAACAAACCCTTACATATTTTTCCTTCAGGCATGGCTCTCAATTAAGAAATTAATTTGATTCTTAACATATTGTCTTTGATAGCTGTGTATATTTAGAATCTCTCTTGCAATTAATATTAAATGTATCAAATAACAATATAATATAAAAATTCCAAACAACAATATAGATTAAAAATTACTCCATAAAAATTTAGCCAACGATATTTGCTTCTGCTAAGGCCATTTCCCTCTTTCCCCCTGGCTTTGGACATCTAGTCTTTCCTCATTTTATTCAAATTTTAGCTTTCCAAGTGGATCCTTATTGCACTAGGACAGTGCTCTGCCAACTGTGGGTCACAACCATTAGTAGCTCATAAAATTTGTGGATGACATTGCTGTTTTTCAAATTACACACAACGGGAAATATCAGAACATTACATACAGATTAGAGTATATTTTTTAATTATGTATGCCTATGTACTAGGTCTCAATGTAAAACGTTTCTATTGTGGGTCTAAAAGAGTTTGAAAAGCTTTGTTGTAAACCAGTTGTCACCATCTTATTTCTCTTGTGTTGGCTTATTTGTAGATGTGGAACAAAATTTTGAACCCTAAGCTTTGTTAAGAAGTGTCATCCAGGAAAAGCATTCTTGGACTTCAGGAATCACTCTGTGTGCTTTCATATTGATACGATAACCCAGAACTGCCACAGAATCTTGCAAACACAAGATGAGCTGGCCTGTGGAAGTGGCCGCTTCCTAAATATGCCTAAGCTGACAGGTGGAATGAACCGGCTTCGTTACTGACATCACTGAGCTGAGAGGTGCATTGTGGTGCATCCTAACCGCTGAACTTGTAAGGTAATACAGGCTTGGAACTATTCAAACCACTTAGCTTGGGTTTCAGAATTTTGCAGCTTACGGCGTCTGAAGTGACGTAACTGCTGTCATACCTGCTGGTGAAGACATTGAGACTGTGACTAGTTAATTTAATTAATTGTGCATCAAGTGATTTGTATGTCTGAGGTTTTAAGTGTTAGGCATATAGCTGTGAATAAAATAAATAAGGCCCCTACTCTCAATGGTTTCTATTCCAGAGGCATAGCTTAGTAGATAGTAAACAAATAAATGCAGTCAGATTGTAATTAATCCTCTGAAGGAAATAAATAGAATGACATTATAGAGTGATTTACTTGCTTAACAGGTGCCTCTTTAAACAGGATGATTACTAAGGGCCTTGCTGAGGAGGGCGAGGCATTGGAGCTGAGACTTAAAAGAGATGTTAGTCATGGAAATAGTGAGGGAAGTTTCATCCCACAAACAGAGACAATAAAATTATAGACTGTCTAGCTAAGAGAGTGTACTCACACACTTTCTATTTTTAAACATTCAATTCTGGGAAGTTTGCAATCATAGTAAACCTTTTCCTTGGTATGAACTCTAATATCTCCTGGAACTTATTATGCAGATGCTGGAATTTATCGGCTTTTCCTTCCCGAGAATGATTATCCCCTAATTTACTTAGTGATTCCTTCCTAGAACTGGGTCCTGTTCTCTGAGTAGCCAGCATGGCACCTGGTCCCTGGTGAAAAGGTGGTTGAATAAATGAATTAGTGAATAAGAACTTGTAGAGATTTTATCCATTTGATAATGACTGATGCCTTGTGGAGAACTTAAAGAGCCTGAGAAGGTTTATTCATACACAAATGTATGATCATGACATCTACCTGGCTGGTCTCGGTTAAGGTGCATTATTGCCTAGAAAAATAGTTCGGCAAAACCCATGCTGAATGTTAAAGATAGCAATGATGGGATTAGGAGATGTTTCTGGTGATTTATAGGACTTTAACTTAATGTTGTCTTTGTTTCTGATTTTGTAAAGTTACACTGCATCATTATTAAATGTTAAAGGATATTGATTCTGTATTAGAACAGAAATATACCTTATGTATAGGGTAACTGTACAACTGTATTGATTCTGTATTAGAATAGAAATATACTTTATGTCTAAGGTAACATACGTTATGTATAGGGTAACTTGCTAATCCCTGACAACTATTTCTGGAAAAGCTTCTGCTGATTCTGAACTCTTCTCTTCCATGTTGGAACAAATGATTACTCTTCAGGGCGCGTACTATCTACTTAATGTTCTGCTCTGGGATGATAATGACCAAGTTTGTTGTCATCTTATGTTGGCTTGCATCCCTCGCTAAATTATAAAACCTTTCAATGCAAAATGCAGGTTGGGGTTTGCTGAGATCACAATGTATCAAAATGAAAAAGGATGGGCCAGATGTGGTGGCTCACACGAGTAAACCCAGCACTCTGGGAGGCTGAGATGGGAGGATCTCCTGAGCTCAGGAGTTCATGATCAGCCTGATTAAGAGCAAGACCCCATCTCTATTGAAAATAGAAAAATAGCCAGGTATTGTGGCAGGCACCTATAGTCTCAGCTACTTGGAGGCAGAGGCAGGAGGATCACTTGAACCCAGAATTTGCTGTGAGATAGGCAGGTCACTGTAGCCTGGGGCAACAGAGTGATAGTCTGTCTCCAAAGGGGAGGAAAAAGGGATGAAAATCAAATTTTTCTAAAATCAAATTGTTTTGTTTTTAACACTTCTGACTGCGTCTCACTATAGGATCTGTTCTTTTTCATATCCTTTAAGGAAACAACCTTTTACCACTTTTTCATGGCTCTCCCTCCTTCAGTTTAACCACCATTCATCCCTCTTTAGTAATATTGTAGTAGGGTTTTAGAGTTGGAAATTTCAGTTTTATCTGAAACATATTTTAGCTATGTGAAATTTTTTGACTGTTCTGAGTAATAAGAGCTTTTGAAGAGAAAATTTAAAAACTTAAATACTTATCAGTGGAAAAGGCAAATATTGGCTATGTTATCAAATTGTTTTCTATTTCCTTCTTTATTAATTCATAATCCTCATTTTTACCCATATTTTCTATCATTCTCCACGTTGTAAGTCAAAACTCATACTAAAACTTTTAAAGTTTTCTATGCTATGTTTTAATTTTACCTAGATGAAAACATTCCACATTGGAAGCTTTGTGCTAATTCAGTTCTGCCTCAGACCAAACGGTTAATCTATTTAATCTAGAGATTTAATTAGCAGGCCTACCCTTTCGGACAGCAGACCAAAACTATGTTCTCTAATCTGATCTTTCTCAGAAATGAAAGCGATATTTTGACATCTTTCTTTTTTCTAATCTTTTCAGATATGAGGTTGGGGAAAATGTTAGTACTTATTGAAGACTGGTTGAAGACTCCAAAAATAGTTGTAATTTATTGAGTGTTTACTCTTTACCCAAAGTGATGATACATGTGTCCGATACATTATCTTCCCAGAGATAATAATTATCTAAAGCCCTGTTTAAAAAATAAATAGATTCCCATGTCCAAATCATATCTATGAATGAGATTTTCTTGGAGACAGCTCTAATAGTTTGTTTATTTAACACGTGCTATCGGGGAGCTTTATTTTAAGAGAAGATTTTGGAATTAGTAGGCCACAACATTATTAAAAATATTATCATATTTAATATTCACACTGAGATGAATCACGAAAAGCTTATAAGAAAGAAAGAATTGAAGCTGGATCGGGAACTATTAAAAGTCTAATTTTTGCCTTCCTTGCAAACTTAACAAATTATTTATCCTTGATTTCACAAATGCTAACAGAAAACACAAGACACCGAGGTCAGAGACAAAGGACGGTTTATTACTTAAAGAAACAGCAATAGCAGGAGTGTCAGAATTTTCTTCTGCCCGTTCCTCAAGTCCTAATTCATACAAAGTGGTATGATACAAGGTCATGCAACCCGCACAAGGAGTGGGTTATGTTAAAAAGATCCCTGAGCTTTGCTCCAGAGGGAAACATTATTTCTAGCTTTCTGGGCTATTTACTGTACAAACACATCTAAAAAGATAGCCTGGATCGGAAGCAATTTGTGTCTCTGCTCATAAGGGGTGTAGAAGATCAAAACACACATAAAGAATTGTCTGTCAATAAGCTGGACCATGGTATTTCAAGCAAGAGGGATAGTTTGAATAAATGTCTAGAAAGAGAAAAGGAGAAAATATGAAGACAAAATTTGCTAATTTTCGAGTTTTACAGAAGGCAGGAACAGAGATGAATCATGTTTGTGTTCAGTAAGTTGAATAATTCTTGCAAAGTGCTTTGATAACTGAATTTGATTCCTATCAGTATGAGGAGAGTAAGTTTCCATGGAACTGAGGCCAAAGTTAACTGCCTTAAAAGGTCTGTGACCAGCCGGGCATGCTGACTAATGCCTGTAATCCTGGCACTCTGGGAGTTCCAGGCGGGTGGATTGTCTAAGCTCAGTAGTTACAGACCAGCCTGAGCAAGAACAAGACCCCTTATCTACAAAAACTAGAAAAACTAGCCAGGCAGGTGGTGGGCACCCATAGTTTCGGATACTTGGGAGGCTGAGGCAAGAGGATCTCTTGAGCCCAAGAGTTTGGTGCTGCTGTGAGCTCTCTACCCAGGGCGACAGAGTGAGAATGTCTCAAAAAAAAAAAAAAAAAGGTTCATCACCAGAAATGAGTATCTCTATGCTCAGGTCTGAGAGCTAGATAGATCTTCAGCAATTGCCTGGCAATTTAGCATGTCATATACACATGCTTGGGGCTAAGCTATGTCATACAAATTACAAAAATAAAATGATGAATGATGAAAAAGAATCAGAACATGATCAAGACCAGGAATAATGAAACTAAGTAACTGCAGAATTTACCAGATTGAATTTACCAGCTTAGAAAATAATGATCTTCGAACAACTTTACTAGGAAAAGTAGAAGAATGGCTCTTATGAAATCTCTCTCTTTTTCCATCTGGGAGACAAAAATGCACATAAATTGGCCTTTTTTATAATCTAATTCTCTCAAGTTCCTTACTTAGAAACGTAAATGCTTCCAGTTTTGTTTCATTGGTAACTTGCTTTTTCATTCCTGTTTACTTCACATTTTCTTATCTGGCCACTACCTAGTGCCAAAAGGATTACAAATACACGTTAATGTACACCATCTGGAGCATTCTTCTCAGAAGAGAAAAGAAGAACGTGAGGGCTGATCAATTCAACCCAGGGCCTCCGTCCAACATCTGTAACACACCCTCCCTCCAACACGGCCTGTGGGACACGGCAGGTCTCCTTAGATCTAATCAGAAAGCCATTCACCCCCTGCCTTTCCTGCAATGAAAGGGCTACTCAGATACGAAGTGGTTTCCTGGATATTGAAGGAAGTGGTGAGATTTCCACCGGACCTTTGAAGTTAAGTAGTTTCGGAACTGAGGGAAAACTTTGTCACAATCCATGAAATGGGAAGGGAGATGTAGTAAGGCAAGGAGGCCACTGCTCCACAACAGAGGAGTAATATTGACCATATTTTTCTAGCACTAGCAAAGCCTTAAATACAGTTGGAAATAGCCCCAGAAGGCAATTTGGGATGCGAACATGCAGTTTTCCCTATTTAATTATCTTTGTGTTATACAGATTTCTCAAGGTTTGTTATAAATGTAATTTTATTACAAAATACAGATTAAGATTCAAATACAAGTTTGTGTATTTTTCAGAATGACAAAAACAGTAGTATTAAGAGAGGAGCCATATCTGTTTTCATCTATAACTCTCTAAAGAGCTGTATCCCTTATAACAGGGTCTCTCAGAAAATGTTACGTCAATAAAGGAACTGTCAGGATAGAGATGAAAATCTCTGTTCCAACCCTATGATAGACTACTAGACTAACATATGTATTATTCCTTGAGAAAAATTATGTTTCAGTTAATATTCGTATGATTTTCCTGTTTTAATCATTTAGCAAATCGCTAAATATATTGTTTTGGGTGGGTACTCTTCAAAAGTAAGATGAAATGTGACAATTCTCCTGTAAAAGAAAAAATCTCTATTTTTTTCTCCCACATATTTACTGGGGTGTCTTTTCTCAGAGTATTTGAACTCCTACACTACTGTTACAGAATTCTGCTGCAAAAATTCAACTGCTGAAGTCTTTATTCTCCCTAACAATGGCTGACAGGCAAGGAGGGACTGGTTTAAAGTCTCAAAATACGGGCTCGTTGTGTTGAACAAGGTCTCTGTCCATCCTACCTGTGTTGAACAGGGATTTTACTTTTGGCAGGAAGACGCTATTCTCAAGGAAGACGCTATGTACAAGGATTCTTCCCAAAGCACTCAGAAGTTCTATTACTGAGGAGGCAAGTGAGAACATAATTGTTACTTCTCAATGGGGAAAAAAATTAATTCCAAGTAATAGTCCTTTCTTGAAAGGTGCCGAAAGTGGTTGAGTTGACACAAGGAAACAGGTAGAGGGGAGAGCTGATATCAAGGCAGAAGAAAGAGTGTGAGAATCATGAACCCGATCAGTTGATTTCTTGCTCTTGCGACTGTGTAAGTCTCCTGCTGCAGCTGTTGGCATGATTCAGAGCACTGCAAAGGAGCATCACGAAGCTTTTTTTCTCTTAAATTCTATTGCCTGGCTGGCTCATCCCTGGAAAACAAAGCCTGTTCACATGAGCTAGCCATTACACTGACATTTGAATTTGAGGGGGAAGAACCAATTAAGTGTATCTACCCTGCAGTTAAAGAAATGTGCTGAGGCTGACAACATCCCCTGCCCCTGTCTCGGGTAGGTGGCTCTGGGTATTTACAACGGGTGCTCATTTTTCTCCTGTTCTGCCTCCTTTTCTCTTCCTCCTCCTTTCTGTTTACTGTTCTCCTCTCCTTCCTCCTTTTTTTTTTGTACAGAAAGCCTCTTGAAAGGTAGGTAATCAAAATAAGGGTGACTGAATCAGAAAATGCCCACCTGATGGAGTGTAATCCTGAGGAGGTGTGCAGAGACGGCCGTAAATGTTAAGTCATGCCAACTCCTCCTTTATCTCCTTCCATGTCTGTCTTCTTCATTTCTCCTTTTGCAACACCATTGAGTAGAACATTTGTGGCAACTACTTAAAGAAAAAATGAAAAATGTGATTTGGGGAATCCTCTTGTTTGAATTTAATTCTATTCCTTCAGAGCTGTGCTACCTTAGGCCAGGTACTTAACACGTAAACCTCTGAGGACTCAGCATCATCTTGATCCTCATCTTATCATATTGTGGAAGGGTTAAAGGAGACAATGTTATTAACACTCTTAACATCAATATTAGGTATGGAAACAATTTTTACTTTTTTTTTTGCTCTTTTTGGCTGGGGCTGGGTTTGAACCCACCACCTCTGGCATATGGGACCAGTGCCCTACTCCTTTGAGCCACAGGCACCACCCAACAATTTTTACATTTAAAAAAAATCATTATAGGCGTGCTATTTTCTTCTATTGTATTTTTGTGTTTTTATCCTGTTTTTGTCCATGAACTTGGACTACTTGATTGGTTTCTGTAATTTAACAGGTAAAAATATTATGAAGGTCAGGAAAACTAGCTTAAAAAGCATTGTCAAATGTTTCAGAGTCAGAGAAATTTATTGTGAAGCTGCCATGCTAAAGTCACATTCCCTCCCTAATTTAAATTTCTGTATTTATAAATCTGAAATCTCTTTTTTCGTCTAGTGCTATGATAATGCAATAGACTGGAGTATGCATCAGGAAACAGACATGCCATAAATATGTTCCATGTTTTCAGAGATGACAGTTTTAAATGTGAAAACTGTGGATGAGATGAAGTGGAAGGAAATATGAGGCTATTAAGATGTAAGAAACCAGGAAACATTTGGATTTAATTCCCTCTTGGATCCATTCCACCAAAGTTCAACATAATGCAAGGCTTGAAGCAAATGATTGCTCCCCTTTGCCCCTATTTTTTTAGTCTTCTTTGTACTTTTTGCACTGGAGAATTATGTTAATGCTGCATATTTCCTAAAGGATCATATTTCAGACTGGTTAGTAATATTATTTATTTTTTTAGAGGTTAAAAAAAAAGAAGAGAGAAAGCCAAACTTAATTTTCAGTTTTGGATGCATCTGGAGGAGGTTGTTTAAAGCATCATAACACCAGAGAGCATTAAAGAGTAGGGCGCTGCCAGAATGCATTTTGATGGACTAACTCTGAACAGGAAACGTGCTTTTGTAAAACACTTAATAATGATTCCTCCACAGAAAGTCTTTGATCCAGCAGCACACGTGTGCCCGCTAGGAAACCAGTGGAGCCAATCAGGGGCTGTTACTGGGGATATAAATCTACCTGGCAATGATTATAGGTACAGTATTGTTGACTTATGTCTTATTTATAACTATCATTTTACTTATAAAAAAGGAAGTTGAGGAAATCAATTTGATGATGGATGGAGCAACACCGCCCCTCCTTATCCGTGCTGCATACCATAGGTTTGCATACGCAGAACAACACTTCACATCTGAAACTCATTTGTTTTCGAAGATTATAGGGAGATCAAAACCACAGCAAGAAAACATATCCTGGAATATGAATGGATCCTATGCTTGCAAAAGAATGACTTCACACCCAAGTTTCATAAATATTCAGTAAAAAAGTCTTTTAAAAAGTTAGACTACTTTTAAGTGATCTTATATCACTATTTTAGAATGTTTTTAAAAATTTCAATTTTACCTGAAAAACAACCAATAATTGGCTTAAAGACTTATCTAGAGATTATATTTACAAAATATTGACTATGGAGTCATTTTATGCAGATAGCATATAAAAATCAGATCAACTCAACATTAACTGAACTATAATGATTGGGAAGAAATAACATGTCATGGTCTTGAAATTACCCAAATAAGATCCTTTGTTATAAATAAACATATCCTTTTACTCTGTTAGAATGGTGGCCAACTATACGGTGATTACAAACAAAATGTAGTAGCAAAGCAAAACCCCCGGTAGCAGCCACCTTATTGGCACTACTGGTTCCTTAGTGTTATTAGACAAGAACTTATCAAATGTGATAAAAATAAATATAATAAGAATTTTCAGAAATCTCTAGAAGGAATTGAGGAGCCGTTATATTTTGGATAAGTGTTGCCTTTTGTTCAGGTGTCAATGGACATGCTTATGTGTGTGTGCATATATGTGTGGGCATTAACTCTACACGAGATAAGGATTGGTGAAGGCAAGTTTAAGTTTTAAAATATTTAACTTATTTTGCTTTATTTTTTTGTACGTTTTTGTTTTTAGATCATGACCAAAACCTATAGATGAATTGATGATTTGTACTCATACTCAAAAAATAATGTAGCATCAGTATACTTTTCTTGTTTTATTAAAGGTTTTTCTCTGTGTAAAAAGGAACTTGACAAAAGCATTAAAATCCTGAAACTGTACTCCAGAACAAAAAAATCTAATATTTTAACTTAAAAAACTAGTTTGGGCTATAAATGTAAGACATAACGTGTATTTAACTATGTAGATTCAGTGGTATTCTTATTTCATCTCATGCCAAGTCTACCCGAGATTTTTCTATAAGTCTCCAAATTCCCACTTCCATTAAAAACTCTCATTTTCTGTAAGACTGTGCACTAATCCAAATGATTTTTCCTTAGAAGAACGTCAGAGAGTAACAAAACACAGGAAGCCATATAGTAATTTTTTAAACTTCATTGGTGCAATTAATAGTATACTATTTATGTTTTTTAAAATTTCTTGAAGTAAAGGTATTTTGAGTCCCAATAAATGGAATCTTCATGACTTTTTTGGCTTTGTATTAATAAGAAAATGTCAATTAACTGGTCTTAAGAATTAACATGTAGCCGCTATGATCACAGAGCTTTTTGTTATAGGGTAGTACATATATAATGTGACCCTGAATCCCTGAGTGTCTACACAGTAAGAAAGTGTAATATTTTGCAACGTTTTGCCCCTCTTACTTGTCCACTAATTTAATTGATTATCCTCCTGTAACATTTCATTCGGTTTGTGAAACTCTCTCCTTAGCCATCTTCGTCTTCTGAGTGCGCATCATAAATAATAAAATCAATGGCACGGCTTGTCTGGCACAGGTAAAATGGATGGCCTCCCTTTCTTATATTAGCATAATCTGCCAATTTATTATGAAAGAGTGAATGACTGCTTGTGATTAGGACTCGTCATGGCAGGTCACTTGAAAACTTATTGATGGTATGTGAGAGATGCTTTTTAATTAAAATGTAGGACTCGGTTGACTGGCCAACACTGATTTCTCCTTACTCATCACATTTATGGAGTCATGTATTTGCTTATTTATGCCATTTAAAATTAACAATGATGAGCCAGATTAGCATATAGAAGGCTCATCCCAGAGAAAAACACTGAAAAGCATAATCTTTTATTTAAGGCAAGTGGAAGCATACTGCCCGGAAAAATATTGCAAACAGATGTGATCATTAAATGTGATAACTGGAGTGGTATCAAGTTTTACCAGATTTCCTAGTCACTTCTGTACCTCACTTAATTTTTTTAAAGCAAAATCAATTCTCCCACTTTCACCCACTTTCTTTCACAAAGTTATAACTTAGGCAAGACGTTCCCAACACCAGTTGCACAATATCCTCTGGGTTATTGGGATCTCAAAGGCCGTTGTGAAATTATCAAGGCGAAATTAATTGTGATGTGACTTAATATTTTACAGTGAAACGGGTAGAATAAAGTGCTCCTAAGAGGAAGCTCGGTGGATGAAGAGGGAGGTTATAAATCCAGAAAACGATCACAGGCTGTCAGAAATGCAGGGCTGGGGTGGCTGGCAGTGACTCCCACTTTCAATCCACAGACCTCTGCGGGTGAGGCAGGAGATGAAAAGCAGTGCGTCCTCTCTGTAATTTATATTGCCACAACATTCCATCTCAGCCACATTATTCAGTCACACAGAGCTCACACTTTCTTTTGTTGGTTCAAAGGACTTTCCAGAAGGCTTAAGTATACACTCATCTTACTGTGAGAGACAGCGTTGCTGCCTTTTGATAAAATTGTGAGTTAAGGTTCATCTGGTGTTTTTTTCTTGTGTGCTTGCTTGAAATACAATCCGACTTCTAAGCACCCCCTTTCACTTTCACAAATAAGACAAAAAGTGGATCTAGTCATAAATAGGACAAAAGCCAGGGGGCATATGGTCTTGCTCCCCCCAATATCTCTGGTTTGTTTTAGGTTTGGGTAAGTGATAATGAACAAACAAGGAATTCATATACAAGTGTGAGTGATTATAAATTGATTTCACAGTAGTACTGAGTACATTGGATAGTTGATGGAGGGTTAGTAGGGGGACCACACCTACGGAACATATTGCAAGTACAAGTTAGATCTATTAGGTGTAGAACATAAATGTCTTAACACTGTGACTGGGTAAGTGAGGTGAGGGTTATATTGATTAGTAGGATGTAAGCACTCCAATTTGTACAAATAATCAACATATTGAATCCCATAATGGCATAAATGTATACATGATCTATGTACAAATGACTTAGTAAATAAAAACAAAAAAAAAAGGGGGGGGAATTCAAAGCAGTGCTTTTAAGCAGAGGAGAATGCCTTCAATCTCCAGGACGAATGTGTATTTTCTTGGAGATATTTTTCAAAATAGTAAAGAGTCAAAGTAATGAGTAAATCAGATGGCCACCGTAGGCTAACATATTGATCTTTTTCAAAATCATTCTGCATTTCTATGCCCTGGGTCTTGGTTAGAAATCAGAACAGATTTATTGTGCTTTTCAAGAAAATTCTTTGTGGTGATGCTGCACCGTACTTATCATCACCTTCAGCTCACCCTATACCATACGATAGTCTAATCAAAAGACCCTTCTGGAAAATGAAGTCATTGCACAAGGCTTAATTCAGGAAGAACAGATAAGAAACGTCATGAAATGTTAGTACTTGATTTGTGCAGGCACAGTGAATTCCTAACTCCAACATAGGGTTCCACAGGTACCTTTACATCACTTTCAGATTCTTCTATTCATTCTCCTTCACTTTCCACGTTCATAGACCTGAGCATATGGCTTATACATTATGGTTTATGAGGAAGGTTATAAAGATTTTTGACTCGGTTTTATTGCATTTGAGTTGCATCAAATGAAATTGGTCTTCTCTTTAATTCATCACTGGTAAAATATTTCATATGAATCTGTTGCTAATCTTGTACTTTAAAATAATAATAGCCTGCTTAAGTGTATTTTACATTCTGAACTACAGTGACCTCAGACCTGGGCTTTAGTTTTGTAATAAATTGACGTCAGCTAACAATGTCAGCATGTAATGTGGAATATTGCTACAAATACTGTGCGTAACACCTGCCTGTAAGTAAAACCAGGAGAGATGTCGTCTGAAAAACAAATCCTTATATAACACATCCTGTGATACTGTTTTCTTAAACTCCTGTAATGTTCCCTTTCTGTACTGCAGTCTTCCCACCTGAGGTCAGCAAACACACTCTTGGTGTAAGACTGTGCAACAAGGAAGAACATGAACTTTGGCCTGAGAAGGACCTGGATTTGATCCTAGGTTGTGCCCAAACTTTTGATAAATTATGTAACCTCTTCAAACTTCACTTGCCTAATCTGTGAGGTAGAGATTTGATACTTACATTTCTAGGCTGGTGTAATGTCAGAAGTACTTTACAAATGAAATGATGTTTCTGTCACAACCAGAGATGGGCAGGGAATCAGTAGTTGCACTAACCCAGTTATTCTATTGATGAATGTGTAGAACCATCACTTTTGATCTTGCATCGATCTTTTCCCCAATTATGGCCTCAAAACTGTCATTCACTAATTCATTCATTAAATAATGATTTATTGAACAACTCAACATACAACTGTAATTACAGACAATAAGAATATTATCAGTAATTAAGAAAGAAACATTTCCTATTTCTTTTTCTAGTAGGGAAGGAAGCTTTTTATTTTTATTTATTTCATAAATAGTTATATAATTCTTGCTATATAGCAAGCATTGGTCTAAGTACCTTATAAATATTAACTAATTCAGTTATAAAAATTCTAGAGGATATTATATTACTTTAAAACCAAACCACTAGTCAGTGGTGGAAGTAGCAATGAGCCCTCATAGACTAGGTTCAGAGTCCATGCTCTTAGCCACTTAAACATGGTGCTTCTCCATGAATAATTGAGTATCATTAATTCTAATTGTAATAAGTGATAGAAAAGAGATACATAGAATACTATAAAATGAGGACACCAATATCTGCCAAAAACTGACACTTTGAGAACTCATTATATTCTGTGGTTTGTGGAGTCCATGATTCCTTGAGTCTTGTTCTCTAAGCTCTTTACACCATTGACAAAATAACATGATTTAAAAATTGAACAAATATCACTCTGATGATTTACCTCCTAGTTCATTTGCAAAAAAATGGTCTAGGCAATTTCTTTTAAATATTATTATACAAATGTTACATTAATTTAGAAACCTACAGCTAAGTATATTTGCATTCCTCCAACTCAGTATTTTATTTAATAAAAGCACTTCTTTCCAATTGAATAGTACAGCACCTTTAAGCCCAGTTAACCAATAAAAAATAAATAAATAAGTAAATAAGGTACTGTGTGGCCATTGCTGACAATGTATTCAGCAGCAAGTTCCTATACTAGCCTAACAAAGTCAGGGCCAAAAGAGAAATGTCACTCTAGAATAAATCAAAGGAAGAGTAACCAAGGTTATCTTTTTTTTTTTTTTAAATGGCCTTGTTTTTTTTAAATATATTGCTATTGATATAAGTAGCCTCTAATAGAAAAAAATTAATCTTTACTAGAAAGTTAACTTATCAACAAAAAAAATCTATTTGATCCACTACTATTTACATTATTAAAGTGAGTACAGGCACATAGTAGGTCCTCAATAAATACTCTTGGAATATCAAATTTTGAACAGATGTCTTTTTGGTTACATTAGTGCTAACCAAGAACGTCTGAGTAGGTTTCATATTGTGTGGTTAAAAGTTAGCCAGTTTATCTCCTTGTTTCTTTCCTTTCCCAGCTATAAAAGACCTATTCTCCCCCCCAAAATGCACAGGCAGACATTACTTTGATGACTGTGCTCAATTTTAGCTTGCCAGATGTTTATAACTTTATTTTTAACTGCAATTAATATCTTTGTTTTGTGGTACTGGGAGGAGAAACATAATGATATAGGAGCAAAACCAAATATGCCAAAAGAATGCATATGTACTCCCGCTGGAAGAAGCATTTCAAAGTTTGGCATGGTGAGTAAGTAACCCCAACTGATTAACTTTGTCCTCGGCTAGAATGCTGACTCACCATATGACTAACCACACATCAGATATTTGTCTTGGGCCAACCCTGGTTGACTCATAATCGATGGTTTAAGATGAAGATCTAAGCTACCTTTGATCTTCTTGCAAGAATTTCAAAGAAGATAATACCCTCTGTACCAGCAGTGCCAAACTGACTGCCATAGGGGTTGTACCCATCTGCCATTTATTCTGACTCACTGGAGAAAAGGTTGAAAAAATAGTGACTCTGACTGTAATATCACTTTCAAATTTGCACCTGGGGTTGCAGAAGCTGGTAGAGGTTATACCAAATTGTGCAATGTTGAAGAAATAAGCATTGAAAGCATGACGTGGGCTTTCAAAAGTAATCAACCTCTCCCTCACCTTAGACAAGGAAATCATGTAAAAAATACACCATTTCTTTCCCCATTTTATAACCATTTACCCACTCTACATTTTTATATGGTCACAAGTTTTTGGCTTTAGAAGCAGAAATTGAGGAGAGTTTGATGTGAAGGATATTTATCAGGGATTAACAGCTGGAGAAGGCAGGAACCAGCAGGAAGATCAGGCAGAGAGAAAAGTCAAACTTTGAGGCCAGCCCAGCAAAATCTTGACCAGGTGGATGGGGAGCAGTGGGGAACAATATGGCCGGACCTACTTGCCCCTCAGGGAGTCAACCTGACTGGACTTTGGCGCCCCCTAGAGATCAGTTATTGGCTGTGGGCTGCTGTGGAAAGGGCAGACAACAGAAGAACTGACAGCTATAGAGGCAAGTGGTAAGCACCCCCAGGACCACAGGCAAGTCTTTTTCTGAAGGGGATTGGCGTGATGCATCTTTCTGTGTACCAAGTATATTACATAGTGAATACTCTTTAAAGAGAAAAAGGCAGAATATGGTCAAATTTCTAAGAAGCAGGCATAATTGCTTGAGAATAAAAATACTACCAAAAGATTTAGTATGATGTAGCATTTGCGATGCTAGTGTAAAGCTTATTTTCTGTAATATGCAGATTTCTCGTGGCTGATGACTGTATCACTGAACTGTGTTTTACTCAAAACTATATTAAGATATCCTTAAACAGTTATCTGGTAATGGGCTGGCTCTTCTGACTCTCATGTTTTTAAGGAAAAACACAGCCATATGCCTCGAATGGTTAGACTTTACTGCAGATGGGAAGCTTACCCTTAATGTGTGGAAGTAATATAAATCTGAATACGATATAACTGTGTATGCACGTACCTATAAGCATTCACATGCACACATGTACATCTCGTGCAAACATTCTGCACTGTGATTTACAAAGGATGCAATGGTTAATTTATGTGTTGAATTGATTGGACCATGAGGTGCTCAGATATTTTTGTCAAACATTACTGGTGGTTTGTCTGTGAGGGTGTTTTTGAAAGAGATTAATATTTGAATAACTGGACTAGACCAAATAAAGCGGTTTGCCCTCCCTGATGGCGGTAACCCCCATCCAATCAGTTGAAGGGCTGAATAGAACAAAAAAAGATTGACCCTCCCCCAAATAAAAGGAAATGCTTCCTGCCTGACTGCGTGAGCTAGAACACTGGTCTTTTCTTACCCTTAGACTTGAACTGACATATTGGCTCTTTCTGGTAGTCGCTAGGTCTATCAGTTTGGATTTCAGATTAGAACTACACCATCATCTCTCCTGTGTCTATTGCATCATGATTTCCATCTTAGGCACTTTCGGCCTCCATAATCTTGTAAGACAAATTCTGGTAAGCCTTTTCTATGAGATTATATACCAATAAATATCATAATCACAAGACGTAAATTCACGACTTGCTCTTTTTATTTAATTCTTACAATTAATAAACTTCGATTTTCTTGAAAACATGCCCATATACAGGAACTTTCAGATGTAAATGTATAAATAATACAATTAACTGTACAGAATTTTTTTCTTAGGGTTATAAATACCTGAGTCTGATCAAATGGCTTTCTAAATCACTCACACTTTTTAGAGAGTTCCTGCACTGCACAGAACAAGACAGGAATAATAAAGGATAGTGTTGATGAATTACTTTCATTGATAAAATTCTTCTAGAGAAGCTATGCTGCTCCAAGCACTGTTCTTTTATAAATTCCTTCCTCTTCGTTTTAACCACTATAGCTTTAATTCAGGCTTAACGGCTTGTTATATACCTTTCTCATCTAATACGGTTTCCCCTTGTCAGTCTTATTATTTTTCACACTACTGGCAATTATCTTTCTAAGAGCAAAGAAGAATACTATTTTTTCTTTTACCTTACAATAGCTTATCATTGCTACAGCATTCATTTACAAATTTTTGAGGAATAACTTCTTTCACTAAAGAAAAATATCTTTTTTTTTGAGACAGAGCCTCAAGCTGTCACCCTGGATAGAGTACTGCGGCATCACAGCTCACAGCAGCCTCCAATTCCTGGGCTAAATCCTGCCTCCACCTCCCAGGTAGCTGGGACTACTGGCGCCCACCACAACGCCCGGTTATTTTTTGGTTGCAGCCGTCATTGTTGTTTGGTGGGCCTGGGCTGGATTCCAACCCGCCAGCTCAGGTGTACGTGGTTGGAGCCTTAGCCGCTTGAGCCACAGGCGCCGAGCCAAGAAAAATATCTTTTGCCCACACCCTGCTCCAAGGTATAATATGCAGACACACACAGAGGGAGGTGTACATGTGTAATGTCTTATACACACTATAAAAAGTAAAATTGGAAATTGCTCAGAAGAGAAAAATAAATGTAATAAAGAGTTACAATATGTCCTACATGCTTCTCTTATATCTAGCTTTGGTGTTGAAACAAATATATAAAATTGCTCTAATAACTTGTTATTACAAGATTCAAGCAGATCTCTAGTCACATTCTTAAAGACTCGAGTAATTTAAAAATTAGTTTAAAGGACTCTATGACTGTGAGTACAACTCAGGTTACTGAAAGGGACAAATGTATATCACTCTGGAAAAAAAATAAAACTTTATCCCAATTTTCAAAGAATTCTATTGCATGTGAGCTGCTTATTTTATGTTTCCAGAAAAATGCCCAGCTCACAGTCAAGAACCAGAAAACAATGAAGAAAATACGATGTCATGAGAGAGCAGGATAACAGAGACAGCTAACCCAGAACTGCAGAGATCCGAATATTAGAATTTTAGAAACAGTTTGCAAATTATCTGTTATTGGAGATGTTTTCATTTTTACATTTAATGAAACCTATAAAATGTTAGGTCTTACAAAATGTAAAATTGGAAAAGCTACTTTACTAAATAACAAGTAGAAGCTCTTTAAATGACATATTTGAAATAAATTTATTTCTTTGAAATAATTAATTAAGGGCAGCACCTGTGGCTCAGTGAGCAGGGTGCTGGCCCCATATACCGAGGGTGGAGGGTTTGAGCCCAGCCCCAGCCAAACTGCAACAAAAAACAGCCGGGTGTTGTGGCGGGCACCTGTAGTCCCAGCTACTTGGGAGGCTGAGGGAAGAGAATCGCCTGAGCCAAAGAGCTGGAGTTGCTGTGAGCTGTGACACCATGGCACTCTACCGAGGGCAACAAAGTGAGACTCTGTCTCTAAAAATAAAAAAAAGGAATTAATTAATAATAAATAATTAATATTTGAAATTAACAACTATGAATAGGTTTGATAACAGATTGGACAGAGTTGAAGGGAAAATTAATGAACAGAATTAAATTAGAAATAAATTATCTAAAATAACAGCAACTCTACACTTAAATGTAGATACATGACATCTGGGGCACTTAAGGAATAAGAAATTTGAAAAATAAGTTAAAAAACAAGGCATATTTTCCAGGATGTTTGAGTTAAAACCAATCAAAGTTCCAAAGAATGATAAACAAATAAAAGAGAGAGAGAGATACAGAAACCATTGGAATATGTTTAAACACAAGTGAACATATATGAACTATCCCTCTGCTGGAAATGTACAGCCTCTTGTGCTTCTCATTTTATAATTACAGTTGCTCTTTATTATCTATTTTTGCATTTACCTCATTCCCCGTTCCCTTTGCTACACAGGGTTTTGTTATCAAGGTCTGCTGTTCTTGCGTTGCCATTCCTGTTCATTCCTAACACAGTGTCTTGTATTTAGTCAGGGCAGTAAATCATGTGTGTTTTGTTTTTCCAATTTAATTTAATTTTTGTAGGATGGACCACCATAGGCAAGTCTCAGTTGTAAAGCTCTGTGTGATCAGTTGTCCTCAGTATTTCTGCGAGGGAGGAGAAATTGTGGATACCAGAAGACTGGTAATATTGCAGTATGGATGTTGAGGTGCCTGACTCTTCACCGCTGCCTACGTGTATCTTATTGGGCCATGCTGACTTCATTCTAATCTCTGACTTATCTACAATGCAACATATATTGCATCTTTACAGAAAGCCATATTTTTAATTTCTAGTGTTTTGTAGGTTACTGCAAAGATTGAGCTACATAAATGGCATAAAGTATTTAAGTATGTTTCTCAGAAAAATGTACATATTTCATATTTGTACATAGTACATGGTGTTTAAGATTTAATTAGGACAAATTTCATGGTTATATTATAAATCTCTGTCAAAATGATTCCAAAATAAAGTATTTCCAGCATACAGATAAGTATTGCATATAATAATTGCCCATTTTGTCAAATCTTAGAATGTTTATCATGCATTTTTTAAGCCAACATATGTCCCATCAAATGGGATCACTTTAAAGAAAGCCCCTGCTCTGTTTTAAATACAAAAATATGAACAGTACTACCATAATATACTCTCAAAAATATTAAACATTATTAAAGATGACAATAGGTCCTGTTACCTTTTTTAGGCTAAGGAGAGAATTAGGTATCTACTTAATACTCTGAAAAGTCCCATTGCTTGATGGTTGACTTGTTCATGTATTTTATGTAACTACCTATATTTAAATACCAGACATTTATATTTTGAGGAAATATGTCTGTAATTTTTGCTAAAATTACAAGAATGTAAAGATGAATACAATTCTTGGAAAGTTGACTGCAAACACACTACTCAATTTTATATAATTATAGATGATATGCAGAGGTTCAACAAATAATATGCTTTCTATGTGTATCAAATTGGGTATCAAAAAGAGGTAGAGTTAATGCCGGTGGGAAAAATACATGTATTGGTAATTTACTAAAATAGCAATAATATTGTGCTAATCTTATCTTTCAAACACAGAGTCATTGCTTCTAGCCTAGCTTGTGATATGTCAGAGTAAGCACGACACTTTCTGAGATCCCTAACAGATGGTCACAACAATGCTTGAGAATTCAGATAATTAAACGTTTCAGCATAGTCTCTCAGTGCTGAAGATATTCAACTTACTAGTCATAGAAAAGTTGGAAAATAGCTAAAGTTTCTTTTTTCATGCACTAGTTTTTTTGTTTTTTTTTTCTTTTTTTAGAGACAGGGTCTCGCTATGATCTCGAACTCTTGGTTTTAAGCAATCCTCCTGCCTCTCAGCCTCTCAAGTAACTGGGATTATAGCCATGAACTGACACCAGGGTTTAAACTACTTTAAGAGGTTCAATGGACGCACACAAAGCTATACATGTTTATACTGATGAATTTGGAGGTAAGTATACCCTCATGAAACCATCACTACAATCTATGCCATAAACATACTGCTTCTTAACCCCCGAATTTATGTATGTATGTATTTTTTGTGATAATACTTAACATAAGCAAAACTTTAAGTGTACAAGGTAGTCATAAAGTTGGTGTGCAAATTTGCAGCAAAATTTTAAATATACAACACTGTATTGTAAACTATAAGTGCTATATTGTACCTGGTGTTTAATCTCTAGGACTTATTCATAGTACATAAATGAAATTTTGTATCATTTGATCAATACCTTCTCATTTCTTTCTCTCTCAAGTCTTTGGCAATCACTATTCTCTCTGTATCTATGAGCTTGACTATTTTAGATTTCTCATATAAATATATCACGATTTCTCATATAAATATATCCTTCTATGTCTTCCTGATTTCGCTTAGCATAATGTCCACAAGGCTTTTCAATATTGTAAATGGCAGGATTTCCCTTTTTTGGCTTAATAACATTCCTTTGTAGGCACATACCACATTTTCTTCTTTCATTCATCCTCTGGTAGACACTTAGGCTGCATCCCTGCTTTGGCTACATTGAGTAAGGCTGCAATGGACGTAGGTGTGCAGCCATCTCTTCGCACTCCTGTTTTCACTTCCTCTGGCTATTGACCCAGATTGTTGGATCATGTAGTTGTTCTGTTTTTAATTTTATGAAGAATTCTGCCTTGTTCTGTATAGTAGCTGTCCCACTTAGCACTCCCACCAATAATGCACAAGGCTTCCCTTTTCTTCACTTCCTCATCACCATTTCTTAGTTTGCAAATGACATATCTTGTATGCAGCAAACCCATAAGACTGGACTCACACATATCAAACTTCTGATAGAATTTATAAACAAATTTCACAGAGTTGCAGGATCAAAAAAATCAACAACAAAAGTAAGTTGTGTTTCTATACCCTACAGGTGAACTATCTGAAAAAGAAATTAAGACCACGATCCATTTATACATTCCTAACAGCATAAAAAACACTTAGGAATAAACTTAACCAAGGAAGTAAAAGATTTTTACATTGAAAATTTTAAAACACGGATAAAGGAAATTAAACCAGACACAAATAAATAGTAAGATGTGCACATACACAGATTGGCAAAAGTGATCTTGCTAAAATGTCTATGCTATTCAAAGTGATATACAAATTTCATAAATCCCTACCAAAATCTCAATGGCATTGTTTTGCAGAAATATAAAAAGATCCCAAATAGCCACAGAGAAGAATGCCAAAATTACACAACGAGGAAACGACAGTCTCTTCAATAAAAGGTGCTTGAAAAACTAGAAAACCACATGCAAAAGAGTGAAATTGGACCCTTATGTAACAGCACACGCAAAACCCAGCTCAAATTAGATTAACTATGAACATACAATACAGAAGTTAAAACTCCTACAAAAAACAGAGAAAAAGCTTTTTAACATTGCCATGACAGTTATTTCTACCTAAAGCAAAAGGAGCAAAAGCAGAAATAGACAAGTTGGATTCCATAAAAATAAAAAGCTCTACACAACAAAATGAAAGATAAAACCATAAAATGGGAGATAATATTTGCAAACCAGGTATCCAATAAAGGACCAAAACCCAAGGTTTGTAAGGAAGTCTTAAAACTCAACAACAAGAAAACTAAATAAACTAACTTTAAAAATGGGCAAAGGAATTAAAAAGACACATAAGGACAAAAAATAACTAATAAAGCAGTTTTCAACAATACTAATCATCAGGGAATTGCAAATCAAAACCACAATGAGCTGCCTATTACCTCACACTTGTTAGGATGGCTCTGATCAGAAAAATAGCTGAAGTTCCACTTGAAATTAGTGCAGAATAAATAAAATTTTTTCTATGTATCAGAGGCATGTTTTGTACAAATATGTACACAATTTAGAAACAAATCATTTTGGCTAATTTCTATAAATAAAAATAGATATAACATCACTTTATGTAGATTTTCTTTCTTTTTCAGGTGTTTTGACAAATACGTAAGAAACAGATTTATAATATCAATACATAAAGTCTAAATTAGAGAAATCCAAAGAGTTTCATGCTGAACCCCAGAATTAGGCTGTGTGTCCACTTTGTGATTTCAGGGCTAGACCAAGGAGTGCAAACCTGTAAAGTTGCTCACATGAAATTTTTGGCAGGGAAGAAAAGGGAGAAGGAATGTTTTGTGCAGGTAGGTATCTGTGCTCAAAAGGAATAAGGGCCTTGACTGCATATGCCAGGTACTCTCTCCAACTTATCTCTCAGGTTGCTCATTATTTTATTTAAGATTTTATAAAATGTAATTTAAACTTACGTATTTCCTAGACCAGCAATGTTCAGTAAAAAGGTATTGCTAGCCACCTATGTCATTTAAATATTTTGTTAGGTGATTTAAAAAGAAAAGTAAAACAAGACAGAAGAAATGAATTTAATAATATATTTTATTTAACCTAATAAATTCCCCCAATCCATTTTATCCGGATACTAATATATTCAAATGCATTCAAAATATCCATTTCAAAATATGATCAATATAAAAAATGTATTACTAGGCCACTTTGCATTCTTGTTTTCATACTAAGCTTTCAAATATGGGCGTGTATTTCACACTTACACCTCTGTTTGGATGAACCACATTTTGAGCGCGTGGTGGGTGCATGTGGCTGGTCACTACCAAACTGGGCAGCACAGAAATAAATCATTAAGCCAAGGAGGTCCTGTTAGAATTCAGTATTAGCATTTTCCTTCCCTTCATTTTTTCTTTCCAGACTCAGTTGAAAGAACATAGTTGCTAGAAATAGTATTGTAGCTCATTAAAAACCCAAAGTAGTCAAATTCAAAATCTTCCTGGAGTTCAGTAAAATTTGTATACATTGATCCTCCCAATAATTAAGGGATGTTATATCTCAAGAATGGAGAAGCATGAATCCCATGTACTCAAGTTTGATATGAGGACAATTAATGACGATTAGTGACATGGTGGGGGTGAGGGAAGGGGAGAACAGAGAGAGAAAGAATGAGGGAGGGGTGGGGAAAGGAAGAGCTGAGAGAGGGAAGGAGCGAGGGGGGTGGGGTCTTGGGGATTTGGTGTGTGCCACACCTTTTGGGGGCAAAACTCGATTGTAAGAGGGACTTTACCCAACAAATGCAACTAGTGTAACATGGTTTCTTGTACCTTCAATGAATCCCCAACAATAAAAAAAAAAAAAAAAAAAAACTTGTAAAATTAATATAATATTTATTTTCTTTTTTTTTTTTTTTTTTTTTTGCCATTTTTGGCCAGGGCCAGGTTTGAACCCACCACCTCCAGTATATGGGGCCAGCGTCTTACTCCTTTGAGCCACAGCCACGACCCTTGAATATAATATTTCTATTCTATTATTTAGGTATAAGGAAAAATGGGAAAATTAATATCCTGTGTTCAGTGTCTTAGAGCTCTGAAAGGGTGGATTCTGAAAGACTTTAGTGTGAACTCCAATGTACTCTCAGAGGGACTTGGAGCTGATCACTTAACCTTTCTAAGCCTCAGTGTCTCTACTGGAAACTAGGGATAAAAATAAACCTGTGTCATAAAGACAAATAAAATATTGCATGGCATATGAAAGACTGGATGAATATCAACTATTTTATTCTAACAGACACTAAGACCAGAGAGGAAGAGTGAGGAACATACCAAAACCTAAGAGTACATTTTGGCGGAGCCTAGATTACAGTTTAGATCTATCAACATCCCTGTCGTAATGCTTCTAATTTCACTAGGATGGTGATAACCTAATTTCCTAGGTTAAAGTCCTCACAATGAATTAAGGTTTAACATTTGCAATGCAAATCTGAGAAGATGAGGATACCCTATCCTACAAAGTGGTAATTTCCATGGCGCCCCACTACACCCCAGGGAAAGAAGAATGTTTTGAATGAAAATGAGACTTGATTTAGAAAGCTGAAAAAGGGTGATATAGGAATATGAGTGATGAAAAATATGAACCGTTCAGGTGAAAATCATACTAATATATAATAATACATAAGTTAGCTCTGAGTTTAAAACAGATTTTAGAAAGCCTATCAGAAATACAACAGCTTCAAAAAGAACAGATTTAACCTAGAATTCATGGACACAAAGACAAACAGCTTCATCAGTGGTCAAGACATCAGACAGAAACAGCTACATCCCAAGCAGAAGGTGAAAATAATATAATACCATGTAATGTAATGCACTGTAATGAAACGCAGTGTAAAACAATTATTGGAATTCACAAAATTAATTAAGTTTATAAAATAAATTTTAAAATAACTAGGAAGTAGGAAGGTGCATTCCACTAATCAATTCATTCATTCACCCAAAAGGTTAAATGTATGAATCACAGATTTAGCATTAATTTTTTACTTTGTGATTACTCACTCTTGAGATGAAAGGGTTTATACATCTAAAGAGTTTAATGAAAATGCTCCACTGGAATGGATGAATACTTAGGGGAATTTCCAGATGAGGGAATACTAAGAGCTATGTTTGCAGAGACAAGTACAAGTAATACCAAGGATGACCCCAGAATCAGCAGTGTCTCGCCTTCTTTATTCTTCATCCGTCAGTCCTGCTGTATATTCTATTTGCGTGCTGCCCTGGAAATTAACAATTTCCCTGACACATGAAATATGCTTTCTTATGCTTCTTACTCATAAATTTCCCTTGGGTTTACCTTAAAAATCAGAAGTGCTCAATGTACACTATACATTAAAATAACCTGGGAAGATGAAAATTACAGTGCTCAGGTAATGCTCCTTATCAATTAAACTATTAGAGAAACTCTGGTTATATGAAGAGTATCCAGTTACCAATAAGTTTTAAAAAATGAGATGAGGTATATATTAACCAGTGTGATGTAGGCATTCCCAATTCTATATGGAATCAGAATACTATACCCCATAAATACATTAATGTATACATGATCTATGTGTTTATGATTTAATAAAATAAAAAAGAATAGTAGGGAAAACTGTAAAAAAAAAAAAAAAAGTAAAATAAAATAACAATAGAATAAATCTCCTCAAGTGAACTCAATATTAAGAATTTTCCAGACTCATCTGGTAACATTCCATTCCCTGTACACTGACAGTCATTTCAACTAAAATAAAAATTACAAGCATTGCCTAACTAACCCCTACTTTTCTTTTGTTGTTGTTGTTGTTGTTGTCAGGGATTCAATGAGGGTAGAAAGAACAAGCATACATTGATTGTATTTGTTAGGTAAAGTCCTTTATAATTGTGTCCCTCCCCCAAAAGGTGTGTCACACACTGTGACCCCCGACCCCCCTCCCACCTTCCCTCTCTCTGTTCTCTCCTCTTGTCTGGCCCACCCCACCATGTACTAGGTCATTAATTGTCCTCATGAGAATTGAGTACATAGGATTCTTGCTCCTTCCATCTTGTGATGCTTTACTAAGCATAATGTGTTGTTGGCTTAGCACCCATAGTTCAGTGGTTAGGGTGCCAGCCACATACACTGGGGCTGGCAGGTTTGAGCCCGGCCTGGGCCTGCTAAACAACAATGACAACTGCAACAACAGCAACAAAATAGCCAGGCATTGTGGCCTGCACCTGTAGTCCCAGATACAGGGAAGGCTGAGGCAAGAGAATTGCTTAAGCCCAAGAGTTTAAGGTTACAGTGAGCTATGATGCCACGGCAGTCTAACCAGGGTGACAGCTTAAGATGCTGCCTCAAAATAAATAAATAAATAAATAATGTTTTCCACTTCCATCCAAGTTAATACAAATGATGTAAAGTCTCCTTTTAATGGCTGAATAGTATTCCATGGTATACATATACCACAGCTTGTTAACCCGTTCCTGGGTTGGTGGGCATTTAGGCTGTTTCCACATTTTGGTAATTGTAAATGGAGCTGCAATAAACAGTCTAGTGCAAGTGTCCCTATGGTAACAGGATTTCTTGTTTTTATTCTGGGGAGATGCCTAGTAATGGGATTGTGGGATCAAATATTTTCCCCAACTTTTTAACAGAAAATTGCCGCACTCCATTCTCAACCTGAAACTTAAACATTTCTCTGTGTTTTATCATCTTCTGGACCCTTCAACATCCTCAAGTCCTATAAATGAACATGGATTTGCTCGTAGTACTCCAAGGTATTGCTCACAGATACAGACTAGGGTTGGGCCTACCATTGCATATCACCTTCTTGGAGGTACAACTAAAGGACTGGATGGCTTGGTAGGGATCTTTGGGGTCTAATAATCCCTCCTGAGGATGCTGACCTGCCCCAGAAGAGGATGCATACCACATCCTAAAACATCATCTTTGGCAAGAAGTAATAATGTTTAGCCCAGCAGTGACCCATGTGAGGAAGCACATCCAGGAGAGGGAAAGAGAGGGGTAGTGCCCAGGAGACCATAGTTTCAGGAAATTCACTCAATCTTTGAGTGAAAGTGGCCAGAAGAATAATTGCCTCACTACCAAGCTGCCTCATTGGAGTGTCATAACAATCACATCAAGTGATTTGCCTGAAACTGGTGGCTACTGAGACTAGAATCTAGTTCTTTCAATGGCAAATCACATGGTCTTCCCTATGAGTCCAGCAGCAAACCTTCTGAAGCTGAAGCCACCTAAATAATAAGAATAAGAAGGTGCCAGAGAAGGTGGTCACCTTTACTTTCCTAGTAAGAGAAAAAGATAGAGTGGCTGACATTATTTCCAGCCTCCTATGCAAACTGTGGGTCAGGTGGTAAGGACTAGGAGTTATTGACTTTTGTAAATGGCCCCTTCTCAGAACATTATTGATTCAGTGACAAGCTGACAGGCTCTCTAGAACCAGAAAGCAGAGTTCAATTTTGCACCTATTGAAAGAACCTCCCTCCATGTCACCCTCATCAAATTATTGCCCACATGCAGCTGCAGCACTTCTGATGATGAGCAGTTCATGGCATCCTGAACCCATGATGTCTGTCAGATCTCACTGACTTATAAGGTCCTACCTTACATTAGGCTTAAACCTGCCTTTTCCACACTATACGTATAGGTAATGTTGCAGACATGGAGAACCATCAATCTTTTATTTTTTCTTATTTTTATTCCAGATTAATATGGGGGTTCATATGATCAGCTCTAGCTGAGTCCTTCACCCAGGAAGGAATTCCATATACCCCTACATTGTGCCCTTCAGGTGGGAATTTACCAAACCTCCTCCACCCTCCCCTCTTCTTAAATTTAATTGTGTTTTTCTCTCAGATGGGTGAGTACTTGTTAATCCACTAGTTTCAACTTAGTATTGAGTATGTAGGATGCTTGATTTTCCATTCTTGAGATATTTTACTTAGGAGAATGTGCTCAGAATGCCTCCAGGTAAATACAAAAGATCAAAGCCTTCACCTTTTTTCAGGCTGAATACTATTCCATGGCATATTATACCACAGTTTACCTAACATTATTCATGGTATGGATTATTTTCTTATGGAACACTTAGGCTAATTTGTAACTATGCACTTACTTTTGTAATTA
>CAUYRH010144478.1:0-33547 GCA_963574655.1 Perodicticus potto
ACTCGCTTGAGCCCAGGAATTGGAGGTTGCTGTGAGCTGTGATGCCACAGCACTCTATCCAGGGTGACAGCTTGAGGCTCTGTCTCAAAAGAAAAAAAAGATGAGTAAGTTCTGGGAATCTAATTTACAACATGGTGACTATAATTAATAAGACTGTATTGTTTATTTGAAATTTGCTAACACAGAGAAAAATGATAAAAATGTGTGGTGATAAATGTGTTAATTATTTTGATCATAGTAATTATTCTACAATGTGTATATATATATCAAATCATTGGGTTGTACATCTTCATGTATATAATTTTTACTTATAATATTGTCAATTATAACTCAATAAATCTGGGAGAATTAAAAACAACAAAAAATAAAAACTTTTTTTTTTTTGAGACAAAATCCCTCTTACCCTGTCAACCCAGGCTAGAGTGCAGTGGCTCTATCATAGCTCACTGCAGCCTCCAACTCCTGGGCTTAAGTGATCCTCCCACTGAAGCCTCCTGAATAGCTTAGCACACACGGCCATACCCGGCTAATTTTTCTAATTTTTGTAGAGATAGTCTCACAGTGTTGCCTGGGCTGGTCTCAAACTCCTAGCCTTAATCAATCCTCCCATCTTAGCCTCCCAAAGTACTAGAATTATAGGCATGAGACACTGTACATGGCAAAAATAAAACTTTTAAGGTCTCTTTTAGGTAAATAGCCAGACCATATGAAGTTCAGTGCCCTCTCCCATTGCTGTTTTTCTCCTCTTGAGGGCTCTTCCCTCCACCTTTGCTTTCCCACAGGTCCTCTGAGAGGAACTTAGGCCTCCTCCTGGTGATCTGGGAAAGGGACTCAGATCCCTCGAGCTGGTCTCTCCTGAGCTTCTTCTCATCCATCTGGTCACGGGGAGCCTGTGTTGTGTCCAGCAGCCCCAAGGCACAGCGCCACTATCATCTCCATTTTACAAAAGAGAAAACTAAGTCACAGAAAAGGTAAGTACCTTGGCCAAACTTACAAAGCTAAAACGTGATAGAGTCAGGAATTAAACTAGCAGTCCAGAGTCACGACTGCTGCTCTTAGCCATTATAAAAAGAGCATGTCATGTACAAGCAAACCTTCGAGTCTCCCCCCCACCTACCTTCTTCCAACCAAATTACCTATTCCCAGCCCCACCCTGTATTAAAATTGTGGAGTTTTTGCTGTTGGAAAGTACCTACAATACAAAACCACAGAAGCTGCAGAGGCCTGGCCATGTGGAATTTGAAAAACAGATGGAGGAGTCAACAAAAGGGACAGGCCAGGAGAATTAATGAGTTAGGAGCAGGTTGCCCAAGGGGAGCTGACTGGTCTGAGGTCATTTTTTGAATGCCTGTGTGAAAAGCAGGTCTGATGACTGCAGGAAAGAGCGTGCAGGAGCTGGGTTTGCTTTAGAGAGCAAGAGATTCGCTTTCACAGTGTAAGGAATTCCAGGGCCCAAATGCTTACATAAGTAGACAATTTATATTCACATGACATGGATTCAAAAGTTTCATTTGGGAAGTGCCTGAGCTCTAAATTCTCATTGTCATGTCCCTCAGCCTCACTGTGTCCTGGCTGACATCTCCTCCATCCTGGCTGGACTAGAGGTTCGCTTCCTCTTTCTAATGTTAATTTAGCCCCAATTCAGGAAGACCCCTCTTCATTACAAGGAGTCTCAGAGGTGCCTTCCATATGACATATGGTTTATCAAAAATAACTAAAACAAAAAGAAACAAGAATTTCTGTGAAATACATACTGCCCACATCACCCATGCCTGTGACCCATCTTCCTGCCTGTAGTCCTAGCTACTAGAGAGGCCGAGGAAGGAGGATCACGTGAGCCTAGGAGTTTGAACTTGCTGTGAGCTATGATGATGTCACTACACTCCAGCCTGGGCAACATAGCAAGACCCTGTCTTGCTAAAAAAAAAAAAAAAAAATTATTTACATGATATGGCTGGTCATAACGGCTTTAGTAAGATATGATACACACCATGTAGTTCATATTTTTGAAGTGTATAATCACACTCTATATATTTACAGAGTCATACTTGGTGAAACTTCTCAATCTACAAACTCAAATCCTTCATCTCTATTATTCTTTTACTTCCTCTCTTCCTTTGCTTCTTTTTTCCCTCCTCCGTTTTGAACCTTATTATTTGCATGTTAGTCCCCCTGGATCTATCCCCAAAGTGTGTTATATTTCCTGGGTGATTTTCATCCTGTGTTGTTATCTCTATTTGAGCTATTTTTCCCCACTTGCTCTTCCAGATTACTAATATCATTCCTGACAGTGGCCAGCCTCTTTCAATTTGCCTATTAAAATTTTAAACTTGAAAATTCATGTTTTACTTTTTTGGGATGACCTAATTGCAGTCCCTTACCTGATCTTATTTATTTTCTTATTTTTCACATAATGCTTTCCACACTTCCCACCAGTGGGAGATGCCTTTTCAGGGTGTTCAATACTTGGCTTCCCCTTCTGGTTACTGGATCCCTTTAAGTGAGCAGATGGTGATGACGGTGATGATGGTCTGCATAAGGCCTTGCCAGGCCTCTGTTCCAGTGAGCAGGTCTATGCAAGCCTACCCCTGGAGGCCAAGGGGGATGAAGAAAGAGGCTGACAAATCCAGTTTCTCAGGAAGAAATATTTAATAGGGGCTTACTAACAGAAGTGATATTTCAGGCAGTTGTAAGACGGTGGATCCCCACACCTGCCGTACATAAAATATGGTTTGTCCAGCAAGCTTTTAGGGTAAAGGCATGTGCAGCTGTTCACATCTCAGATTTTCTTGCCAAACTTCATGACCACTGGGGAAGTTAGATAAGCATCTTTAAGAGGGGTTATCTGCGCTACAGGCATTGTCCTCAGACCTTGCTGCAGAACACCCTGGTATGCAGGAGTCGAACACTGATCATCATGGTGGTTTCGCTTCAAGATGGCATGACTCTTGCCATGCAACAGGCTGATCTACACTCAGGCCCTCAAAACCATCCTTTATAATCTCATTTGCCCACCTCTTCCATGATAGTCCCTAGTGCTGTTATTTGTAGCTTTAGCGGCTGTCGTTGACTCCATTGGAGGCAGATGCCTCAGCAACTGTAAAGACAAAAGCAGGATAGTAACACATGAGTATAACACCTAGAACAAGCAGCAGCTTCTGCCCTCAGGCACCCCAAGACCCAAGCCAACTAGGAAGCCAAACATTCCAAGTGAGGGTTTGGTCTGAGAGATGGGTTATTTGGGTTTTCAAATTGGTCATTATCAGATTCATCAGGAAACACACCATTTAGTTTTTATGATCATATCGTCCCCCCCCCCCTGCAGCAGTGAGCGTGTCTATGAAGCCCTGTGATTTGGGAGGACAGCCTTTCTCAGAGTGACTTCTGCGTTTAAAAGAGAGATTTCCATGCAGCTATCATTCAAAGCTTTCTTTGTATAATTTTTTTAGAGCTTCCACATGCCAAACACCATCTTCAATGCCCAGCTGAGAAAGAACAGTGTTCAAACAGAAGCCAAATGATCATACCTGTGGAAAACAGTTCAAGCCCATGGGATTCCAAATGAGGGAGTTTACAGGCGTTGTAAGGGTGTGGACTGTCCACCCTTGTGCCCATGCTCAACCCAAAGAGCATCTTCGTAATCATCCAGGGGCTTGTTAAGGCCTTAATTTGGTGCCACATATCCGGGAAGTTCCATCTGAAGCCAATCAATAGACTTCCGCACACAGTATCCGTCCTGTAGAAGGCCCATCAGGACTTTGTAATATCACAATGTGCAAACATCAGTGTCTTGGTCTACATTCTACATCCCTTAGATGTGCTACTTAGTCAGGTATCTTTAGAATGATTCTTTTGTTCCCAAAATAGGGGGCCAAGTTGACTAAGCTGGCCAAAAGATGGGTCAGATAAACCCATTCCATATTTGGGTTATGCCTATGTGCAATCAGGTAGTTTTATTCTTTAACTAGGGTGTTGCCAGTTGGAGAGTGAGTTAGTTTCATTGTCAGAAAAACTCTTCCCACGTCCCTTTTCTGAAAGAATAGCATGAATAGGCCATCGGTTTATTTTATCTCTAGTCATACTTGTATTCATTATCATCAATGAATTTTGGGAAGCAGTGATGTATTCCTAATGTTCTACTCCATCTCATCCTTGGAAGGGAGGCCAGAAGCACGAGTGGCATGAGGCTGAATGCCCAGCGGGTGTTATTCTGTAAGCCACAGCATAGTCTTGGGCCCATTGACAGAAAAGATTTGCTTCAGAGGTGACAGCTGGTGATAGTAGTGGCAACACGTAACACCTAAGGCTGAAAAGAATGAAACTTGGTGAGTACTTGCAAGGGAAGATCATCTCCATCTGTTAGAATAATGGTAGTCAGTTCATTTAGAGCAGTTAGTAAAGAAGCAGCTCTCAGCTATTGTAAAGGGGTTGTACACCATATATGTTGCCCAGAGGATGAAGTGTCAGCAGCAGTTGTCAAAGTAATTTGGCTGAGAGTACACCATGTTAAAGAGCCCGCCACCGTGCCACAGGGTATCCATGATTCTCCTCGCCATTTATAGCAGGTGATCTTGGATCCAGTGTTCAATAGGATCAGCGGGGGCTGCTCTAACTGTGCAGGATATTCCCCTCTCCCTGGCAGAAAATAGCTTATTCAGCCTGGAGGTATTTGCCATTCCAACCCCGGTGGAGTGTCCCCTCCCCTAGTAGTATATCTGTTGACGTTTTCATGCACAAAACACACTAGTTGTCAACCAGGCCTGGAAGCAAAGCAGTCATCTCAGATACCTGTATTCAAACAGTGGTAGGATTAAGGGACAGTCGATCCATTGGTCATTGGGGGCAGGTATTTCCCCTTTGGCTGAAGTTAAAGAAATGCAGATAACACATTCATCAACCCATGCAAGGAAGATCTCTCTAGTAAAGTTTGAATGTGTGCTTTTAACAGACTATGTTTCATTTTAATTAACTCCACTGCTTGGGGGTCACGTAGGAGATGAAAGTGTCAGGCTACATCATGTTCCTAGCCCATTCCTGCACATCATGTCCAGAAAAATGGGTCCCTCAGTCACTGCCAATGTGCTGGAGATACCCAGGTACATAGCACTGAGAACCCCTAAACCTTTAATAGTACTGGCTGGCATAGCTCACGTACAAGGAAAAACTTGCAGCAGTCCATGAGCAGTGTCCTAGCAGGTTAACACATTTCTGCCCTAGGCTTGCAGGGAGAGGTTCAGTATAATTCATTTGTCAATCTGTCACAGGCTACACAGCCCTAGGAATGTGTCCTATTTGGTATAGTCTATGCTGTCAATGCAATAGCAAAAGAGGTAAGCAGTTGGTAACAGCTGTGAGAAGGTTGCTGTATTTTAAGGGCAATCCTGCTTCCCTGGGTGGTTATCTCCTAACTTATTCTTGCCCTTCCATAACCACTTTTTAAAAAGTACTTTTAGAAACTGGGTCTTGCTCTGTCAGGCTGGAGTACAGTGGCACAGTCATAGCTCCCTGCAACCTCAAATTCCTGGGCTCGAGCCGTCGTCCTGCCCTCCTGCCTCAGCCTCCTGAGTAGTTGGGACTACTCAGCACCACACCCTGCTAATGTTTTTATTTTTGGTAGAGGCATAAATGGTAGGCTTGGGGCATAGTGTCCTAGCCAGTCATATGGGGCAGGTATCCCCACTCTGGCTGAATTTAAAGAAATAAGGGCTGCAGATAACACCCATGCAAGGTAAGTTTCCCTGGTGAAGTTTGAATTTGTGCTTTAAACAGACCATTTTTTATTCTAATTAACCCCCACTGCTTGGAGGTTATATGAGAGGCATCTCCCTATGTTGCCCAGGCTGATCTTGAACTCTTAGCCTCAAGTGATCCTCACATTTTGGCCTCCCAAAGTGCTGGGATTATAGCTGTGAGTTGATGCACCCAGCCCATGACCATTTTTTTTTTTTATTGTTGGGGGTTCATTGAGGGTACAAAAAACCAGGTTACACTGATTGCATTTGTTAGGTAAAATCCCTCTTACAATCGTGTTTTGCCCCCAAAAGGTGTGGCACACACCAAGACCCCACCCCCCTCGTGCCTTCTCTCTCTCTGATTTTTTTATGTACCCAAGTCACCAGTGCCTGGACTAGCACAATGCTTCTAATTTTTTAGGGTGTTGGCTTCTATATTTCCTGGAACTGAGTCTTTTTTGTGTGCAGCCACATGAAACACTGTTAAATCAGACGTGGAAGGTTGAAGCTTCTCTCATATGTTTTGCCACATGCTCATACTTCATAGGGGTGTGTGCTTAATCACCTACTTTTCTTGTTCCCATTGGGCTAGCCACACTTTTAGGCCTTTGAATACAGCCCAGCTATCCTTGGAGAGTGCAAAGACCTAGGGGCCAGAGCTCACATGTGATGACTAACCACACAGTTCACAACTTAGCCCACTGACTGCTCTGATGTATTAGTTTGTGCTTGTATACTGACAGAGGTCTAAATATGGGGTTTTCCCCTACTGGACCATCCTCATTCCAAGCATGGCTCAGGATGGGTAACACTGCTATTTTACTGTGTCAGGTACCAGAGTAGGAAGGGGTAGGGGATGTCCTGTAGTTGATCATGTGTGACAGGGCCTAGTCGAGCATGCAATTCTGAAATGAAGGGACTCGTTGCCAGAACACCTTGTTGTTAAACATAGGCATGCCATTCCTTTAAGGAGGGTGTTAGGGCTATAGTGGAGGTGGATCATTTGAACAATCCTTCTATCCATCCCTTGACTGTTTGTCACAGTCACGGAAAGGGTCTTAGTTAACAGTTCCACCTGTCGTAAAGCATTGTACACTGCTAGCACTTGTTGCTCAAGGGGAGAATATCTGGTTTCAGTTCCTTTCCTTAACTGCAATCCTAAGGGGACAGATTTGCCATATTGTGTTTAGGCCCTGGGAGCAGAAATAACATCCAAATTACATCCAAAGTCATAGCTGCACCCTTCAAAGAGGCACTTCAAGGTTTGCACCAGCCACTGCGCTTTAGCTTATTGGAATCTTCCTGCTGAGGTGTTCCCGGTCCCAATGTGCCTTTCTCTAATAATTGTACGTAGTGGCCTCAACCATTGTGCTAAGTGTGGGATAAATGCTCTCCAATAGCCAAAAAGACCCACAAATGTTTGGATTTCTTTTCCCATTTTCAGAGTTGAAAATTATTGGACTTTTTTTTTTTTTTATTGCCCTCGGTAGAGTGCCGTGGCGCCTCCCAAGTAGCTGGGATTACAGGCACCGGCCATAACGCCCAGCTATTTTTTTGTTGCAGTTTGGCCAGGGCTGGGTTTGAACCCACTACCCTCTGTATATGGGGCCAGCGCCCTACCCACTGAGCCACAGATGCCACCCTTGTTGGACTTTCTCAATCACAGTCCGTGGGGTCAAAGAAGTCTTGCTTGACCCTAAAAATATAACCCCTGAGAACTTTGCTGCAGGCCGTGGGCCTAGATTTTCTGAGGATCAATTGCCCATCCCTGTTTCCATAGATGAGAGCACAATATTGTAACACTTCCCTGTAACACATTAAAATCTTCAGCGGTTGACATAATGCCATGGGTATAATGAAGTCAAGAAAGAGAAGACAGGGATGAGAACAAAGACAAGTCCATTCCATGAAAAATCATAAAGCTGTGAAGATATCCTTGGGGCAACACTTGAAAGGTCCACTGGTGACGTTTGCTTGCGATTGGTCTTGTGATTGTTCAGAGAGAAGAATGTTGGAAAAGGCGTCAGCCTAGTCTAAGACAGCATGATGTGCCCCAGCACAGACCCTGTGTGGTTGACTGCATGAGTAATATCAGGACCTGCAGCTTGTATGCTTGGGGTTACCTTGTTCAACTCCCAGTAGTGCACAGTGACCTGCCAGGTACTGTCTGGTTTGAGCACATACAGACCTGGCAGGAGTGTTAAATGGGCTTTGAGCTGGGTGGATAAATATACACCTTTGCCAGGCCCACACTAGCTCTACTTATTTCAGCACGCCCTCAGGCGATTTGTCTTGTTGATGTTGACAGCTCACCTAGGGGCAGGGAGTTCCAGGGGTTCCCATCTTGCCTCTTCCCAGAGAACAAACAGGGTTTACTAAACACACCTTCAAACTGAATCTCCCACTGAAGTTTACAAAGTCTTTCCTAACAAAATATCCATGCCTAAAATGTTTCCTGGGTTAGGGAAAATAAGTACTCTATATGGGGTAGGAGGAACTTTTCCAATACCTAGATGTAACAAGTCCTTTTGACCCAGATCAATAGCAGCCCATTGATGGGGGTCTTTCTGGATTTCCATTCCACCCCACATTCCACATTCTGCTAAGACAACAGTCTTCTCTTTATTTGGAAGTAGGGAGGAACCAGTAAATGGTGAGCTCAATATAGGACCTCCAGTTACCCGCTATTGTTCAAACACGAGGTCAACATTGGCCACACTCCTAATCCTGGGGCTGGGTTGGGATTCACCTCTGATAGGCTGGAGCAGTAGAGTGAAGGGTCAAGTCCTCTTCCTCCATCGGAGCAGCAGAAGAAAAGGGACGAAACTGCTGTCCAGGCTGCAGTGCCCTCCTTAAGACTACCAGCACAGCACTGGGCTGTTTGTGTATTCTCAGGGTGTTCCTGCTACCAACACATCATACCCCCTCTGCCTATGTGTGACTACTACTAACCCCTCTCCCTTGTCTCTCCTTTTTTTCTATGGAGTTTCTTTTTCTACTTGTCAGGTTACCAAGCGTACCTTGTTCCTCACTTTCTCAATTTCCCCCAAATCTGTGATGGCTTCTCCCATGCCATACACATCTTGTCCCACTATAGGACTCAACAGAGACAGCAAAGGTTATGCTATCCTCTTGGTGCACCCTGTAGTAATTTATTTTTCATCCTGGCAGTGAAACCTGCTTTAGTTGGTTCTGTGAAAACTCAAGCATAGATGATTTGCCTCATTCCTAATTCTCAGGGAAGCCCCTGGTCCTCTTGGATTGACCTCCAAGAGGTCAACCCTGCTGGTCAGTCTCCTTCTTTAGGCCAAGCCTGTCTTGTAGCTAGGATGATTTAGTCCCTAAGGCTGATTCGCTTGTGTTTGCCTTTCATTGTGCAGGTGTTGCTGCAGGCCTGAGTGAGTGATGATGTTACTGATTTTTTCTGCATCATTTTTGGCTAGGGAATTACCCACTGTGTCCCCCAGGGGAACCATCCAAGCTGCCAGAGGTTCGCTCAGTGGTTGTTTCAAGGTCTGCAACTGAGAGTTCGACAGCAGCACCCCCCCGACAGTGAATGGCCCCATGTGCTGACCCCCATTTTGCTGCAGTTGTTGAGATTTCTCTTTTCTTTGCATGAGGGGAGAGCTTGCCAGAGTTCCCTGTCCCCCTCCCCATCTGTGGCCTCCAGGTCAGCAGAGTCTCAATTGGGCTTAATTATGGTAGTTCTGATTTTTGGTTGTTTCCATTTCTTTCCCTCTTGGCAGACAAATCTACGAATTTTTGTCTCTCTCTCTTTTTTAAAAACCGATGTTTATTTCTGCTAACCTTGTTTCCGTGTTGTTTAAGAGCCTGGGAAGAATAGCTTAGGATCACTCAGTGGTTGTTCCCACCCATTCAGTGGCCTGGGCAGTGGGAGCTGCAGACCAGTCTCCGCAGCAGGCTAAGAGCCTGTCCTCAGTGCGGACCTGCTCAGTAGGCACAGAGGGCACCTGCCTTCTACAGACCAAGCTGCAACCTTGGGTTGAATAGTAATAAACTTAGGAGCTGGAGCAGTGCATTCACCCTGAAATTCTTACTTGGCCTCAGCTTTCTCAGTGGCAGCCTGCTCTTCCTTTTAATCTCTTCAGGATCTCTTGTTGTAGGCCAACAGCCCCCCCAAAAGACCCGAGTCTGCCTCAGCTCATCTCAGCCTTGGTCCCCAGCGTGCCCCCCCCCTTGGGTTTATTCTGAGAGCAGGTTTCTGATGAGAAAGTTCTCGGGTCTCCCTGACCCTCTAACTGCAGTTGAAACAATGGTGAAAACTGACTCAAGCTGAGTTTCCCAAGCTATTGAGTCTCCCAAGCCAAGTTAGTTTTCCTGCCAACTGCCACGATGCAACCCCCTGTGCCAGCCCCCTGACTGTAGCCCCACCCCGATTTAACCACCACGATGTAACCCCCTGAGCTAACCACCTGACTGTAACCCCGCCCTGTAACCAGCCATGTTCCACTTTTGTACATGCTTGCTTTGCCACATCAGCATAAAAAGGGTATAAAAATCAGCCTGTGCCTTTCTTGGCTGCCGTTTGCCCTTTGGGGCAGCGGTCTGCCTGTGCAGGTGGAATAAATCATCACCATGTGATTTGAGCCTAAAGTGGGGTCTGTGCTTTCTTATGGGTGGCCACAGTTACAACACTCCGTAGAAGCAGAGCTCACATATGAACTCCCATGTGTGTTCAGGGAGATCATGCCACACATTCGCAGAACTTCCCATGTCAGCATCCACCATGGTCACACCCACCAACTGAGCTCCCTTGCTGCTGCATGGGTTGGCGGTGTGCACACAACACAGGGGAGCTCTGTGTTGCACAGAGCAGTAGCAGTGGTGGGAAGGTTAAGAGGCCTCTGTGAGAGGCTGGTGATCAGCCCTGGAATCCATAACCACTAGAAGATGCAGTTCCTGGGAGGCTGCACAGATCTGGTTAGTGAAGCTTCCAGGAGTGAAATGACCAGCCATAAAAAGTGGCTCCAGTGGCAGCAGTAAACTTCAACACAGCTCACTGGTCAGTATTCCTGAAGGACATGACACTGACATCAGCAGGGATTTTAGTGGCAATAATGGCACGAGCTGCCAGCAGAAGCTTCTCCCAGGTCCACTTCAGATTCATAATGTAAACACCATCACTTTTTCTTTTAGAGATGTACTGTTCCACCTGAAAGTCAAGGTTGGTGTCTCCTAAGTGGGTTCCTGCTGCAAGGAATTTGAGAACATCCCCCTCCTTTATTTGCAGGACATCAAGTGCTCTGAACATCATGGAAATTTCCCTTTAAAATACAATGGGAATCCAAAAGAGCACCACGTCGACCCCTTTCTGGGTAGCATGGAAAGGCAATTTTTGTCTCTTGATCTTCAATTCTGTCCATTAAGTTGGATGCAAGAGGAAAAGTGGAAAGTCCTATGTCCTTTTCTAGTTGCAATTTCTCCTCCAGCCATTTAATTTTTGCCTCTGCTGCCAGCTGGGTCTTCATTGACAAATGAACAAAACAGTCCAACCCATTGCAGTGGCTATCTGCTGGGCTTCCTTACTGCAGTGCACCCCCAACTGGCATTTTGGGGACATTCTGGTACTCGTGAAGAGGTCCACAGGCATCTTGCTGATGTGCCCCCCACCCCACATGGATGAGGTGGACATCCTGGGGCATCCACAGATGCTTCGCTCCCCTTACCTCTTCCTTGGTCTCTCAGCTCCTGGCTGGTTGTTCCACGGTGGGCACTTCTGTGCAAACCTACCCTAAAGCCTGAGGGAACTAAGAGACTAAAGAAAGAGACTGACAAATCCAGTTTCTCAGAGAGAAATAATTAATAGGGATTTACAAACAGTGTGATGTCTCAGGTGGTCCCCCTAGATTCCCCCAGTCTTCTGGAAAATATCCCGTATATAGCAAGCTTTTAAAGTAAAGATGTGCACTGCTGTCACCTCTCTGACTCCGTGGCCAAAACTGATAACCATGGGGAGTTTAGATAAGCATCTTTCTGAAGGGTTGTCTATGCTACAGGCATGGCCCTCAGACCTTGCTGCAGAAGAGCCTGGTACATGGGAGTCAAACACTAATCATCATGGTGGTTTTGCTTTGAGAGGGTGTCATTCTTGCCATGTAACAGACTGTTTTCCTTCAGCCATAGTGGTGAGATCCAACTGTTTGTTTTGCTGACCCCTGAGAAACCTGATGAGTGGTAGAAGGCAGAGCAGTTTGCACTGCTGTAGACAGAGAGGCCACCAACAGACTGCTAATGCTCTGCGGAGGGCTCTGTTCCGGGCAGGGTCCCTCCCTCCACCTTGTAGATTCAGGGCAACTTAGCCTCCAAACCAGCTACCCTCTGTCTTCTAAAGCCTGGAGCACCCTCCTCCCCTGGACCCATGGAAGGGGTATGTGCAGCCCTTCTGGGAGGGGGTTCATGAGAATCCCAGCGTCTTTGCCAAGAGCCTCTTGACAGGTTAGATCTTAGCAGACCAGAAAGTCTTTCCCTTGGGAAGCTCAATCTCTGAAGAAGACGCTAGTGTCAACTAGCACCTTTGCCCTGATGACCAGCCTGGGTCTGGAGCCCTGTAGATGCCCTAAGAAGTGTGACTTTGCACGAACATGCCCTGCCCCATGGAGCGTGTAATTGCACCTCCTCCACCTCGCCCTGCCCTTGCCTCTCTAAAAACAAGCCCAGTGAATGAGCCCGCACACTCCTGGCACCTGCCCTCACTTCTCATCTCTTCCAGCTCAATCCTCCTGCTAACATGATGAGTATGGGAACACAGGGGTCCTGCTTGAGGCAAGAAGAATTAGGAAATGGGAACACAGAGATATGAATGAGGTCTCTGGATTTTACTCTGGGGATTCATAATGCCAAGTGGATTCCAGCATGGAGGTCTGTCCTCCGGCTGGGAAATTCACCTCGGAGCTCCAGACGTCCCCCACATGCACACACAGTTCCATCAGATATGTTGAATGTATTTATTTCTTTGCTAAATGACCATTATATTGTCCTCTTTCCTGTGTCTGGTAAAGGCAAGAGGGAGAGGAATGCCTTCCCCAGGGCTGTCAGGAACCCAGTGAGGCTGGGAAAGGTCTCCCGGGATAAATAAAAGGAAACTCAGGGCTCTGGGGCCTTGGGTCTGCTTCCTCCCTAAAGTACGTGGCACCCCAGTTCTGGGACACTCAGGGCCCGGCATATGGCCCTCTCATCTCCATGGCTACTGAGGATACTGGTCTCCTCCAGAATGAGCTAGGGCTCCACCTAGGCCTGTGGGGGCCTCCAGGATTCCCTCCAGGACCTGGGCTGAGGCCAGGGTTGGGGCCGTGGGGGTGGTAGACACCTGTATCCATGATGTTTCTCAGGGGCAGGGTGTTTCTCTGGAAAAAGAAGAGCCAATAGTTTCAGCATTACATCCTCCTTTCCCTAGCCTTCACCAGGGAGTCCCTCTGGAACCTTCACCCCCTTCCACCCATACCGTCCCGTAGTGAGGTGAGCTCTTCCTCCAGCCTTCATTCCTGTTGGTGGCCCCCTTCTCCCACCAGTCAACTGTTCCTTCTACACACATGGAATGGCTCCTCCGGTTCCAAATTGCCATTTCTCATTATAACTCTCTCTGATCTCCTTTCCTCCCCACCCACCACCCATTTGCAGCCCTCTTGTCCCCATCCTGTTCCTCATGCTCCCTCCCACAGGCACTTTCTTTATACTAGGCACTCACCACGCAGAAGAAGAGCCCAGCAGAGAGCCCTGCAACTGCCGCAACAGAGCCCAGGGTGATGAGGAAGATTTCCCAGGGCTTCAGCGACCCACTAGGCTTCCCCCCACTCCCTGGAGTAGCAGCACCTGTGCTCATTTTATTGGGAGTTGTGGGCTTTGCAGTCACAGCAGGTGTGCCAGAGCCTCCGGGGTTTGCAGGGGACCCAGGGCTGATGGCAGCACCGGCCCCACTGGGGTTTGTAACGGACTCACTGCTGGCAGCTGTGCTGGTCTCACCAAGGGTCATGCTGGGCCCAGAGCTGATGGCTGTGCTGGCCCCACTGGGGTTTGTAATGGACTCAGTGCTGGTGGCTGTGCTAGTCCCACCAGGGGTTGTGCTAGACCCGGTGGTTATGCTTGCCCCACTGGGGAGGTTTGTAGCAGACTTGCTGCTGGCAGCTATGCTGGTCCCACCAGGGGTTGTGCTGGGCCCAGAGCTGGTGACTGCGCTGGCCTCACTGGGGTTTGTAGTGGAGTCAGTGCTAGTGGCTGTGATGGTCCCACCTGGGGCCACGCTGGACCCAGAGCTGGTGGCTGTGCTTGCCCCACTGGGGGTTATGGTGGACTCAGTGCTGGTGGCTGCGCTGGTCCCACCAGGGATTGTGCTGGACCCAGAGCTGGTGGCTGTGCTTGCCCCACTGTGGAGGTTTGTATTGGACTCAGTGCTGGTGGCTATGCTGGGCCCAACGGGAGTCATGCTGGACCCAGAGCTGGTGGCTGTGTTGACCCCACTGTGGGGGTTTGTAGTGGACTCAGTGCTGGTGGCTATGCTGGACCCACCGGGAATCATGCTGGACCCAGAGCTGGTGGCTGTGCTGACCCCACTGGAGGGGTTTGTAGTGGACTCAGTGCTGGTGGCTGGGCTGGTCCCACTAGTAGTTGTGCTGGACCCAGAGCTGGTGGCCAAGCTGGCCCCACTGGAGTTTGTAGTGGATTCAGTGCTGATGGCTGTGCTGGCTCCACCAGAGATTGTGCTGGACAGAAAGCTGGTGACTGTGTTGGTCCCACTGAGATTTGTGGTGAATTCAGTGCTGGTGGCTGTGCTGGTCCCACCAAGGGTCGTACTGGGCCCAGCGTTGGTTGTTTCGCTGGTCCTACTGGAAGTTGGGCTGGTTCCAGGGGGACTAGATGTGCCAGAGGCAGTGGAGGGTGAACTGGCTCCCGTGTTGGCAGGCTCGCTGAGAGTTACTACTGAAGATAAACATACATAATGACGACATATACTGCACACATATGCTTTCTGCTCAGTGCTCAGTTAAATTGATTACATGAATAATTCTATTTAATGCTCACTACAACACTGTAATGTATATCCTATTATTATCACCAGCTAAGATGAAAAAATTGGAGCTTAAAAATATTAACACCTGCCTGCGTTTATATAGCCAGTTTTGGGACAGGAAATGGATCCCAGGCTATTGAATCTACCCTTGTATGTATAAGCTATGCTGCTTTCCCAGCACTAGACTTACATGACCTAATTTTACTGGCAGATAAGTTTGCTCCATATTCTGTTATATAAGATCCAATCAGATAAACAGTGCCATAAGGGAGTTATTGGACTGGGTGAAACCAGTACACATTGATTAATTCATACTTAAAGTAGTATTGCTCCTTTCTTAGAAAATATTTCTCAGAATGTTGTTCAGAGAATACCTACATTAGAATCATTTATGGGAACTTGTTGGAAATAAAGATTCTTAAGCAAATCTCTCTAGACTAAATGAATTAAAGTTTGAGATGGAGCACAGGTGTCTGCATCTTCACAAGAAGCTTCAATTATATGCATTATAATTCCTGGGCATCCCATCACTATGGCAAAGGCTGGAAGAGGATAAATTATGTGTGGCTCAAATGCATATGATCTCCCAGGATTAAGCAGGTACAGCGAAGGTTTTCAACTTCTTGCAGGCTCAGCTGGAGTTAAGGATGTGCCTCTTTTTTTGCTCCTTACTTCCCTGAAAGATGAAGACCCTTGGCTTCACCAGCCTGTATTTTCTCATCTCATTTGTGGTTCGTTTTATTACTGCATGGGACATGTGTACCCAGCACCTCACCTTACACATGTCTGGTTTCCCCCCAGTCTCATCCAAACTAACATAGGATTAGAGTTTAGCTCCATTTTGGTAAGGTCTCCCCTACATTTGCAATGTGATATAAACTGGTGGCAAGCTCAGAATCACAAGAAAAGCTAAATAAGAAACTGAGATGACCAAGAGGAGAGGGCACAAGTAAAAGAAGACAGATAAATGAGTTAAAGTTACAGGAGGGCTAATTTTGGTCCAAAATGATGAATTCCCCCAAAAGTCATGCTTTCTAGTTATACAACAGGAGATGGCCCCCAAAGTGTTTAGCAGTGTCAGAGCTGTGGAAATCTGTTTTGATTCACAAATCCTATTTTCCTTGATCTGAGGCTGACTTAGGCTGATGTAGAATCAGCATTAAGGACAGGAGGGAAATAGAGTTTGTAGGATATAGGAGAGTGATATTTAACAAGCAGCCAACTCTTCTTGTTCTTAATATTTACGTCCCCAACCACATCACACCCAGGTCATTACCATTTTACAGGTGCAGGAACTGAGGCACAGAGAAGCAACTCACCCTAAGTACACAGTAAGTAGATGGAGACATAAGCAGTCTGAGAGCACAGCCCTCAGAGTTAACCGCTGGGGTCTGACTGCCTCCCGGTGATACACTGTCATCCTCGCTCTATGGAGGAGAAGCAGAACTGACCCCAGCAGTGGACACATCTCCCCCAACTCCTCAAAGGTTCTCAGACCACCCACTTTTAAATAAAATCACTTACCAGCTTCTAAAAGCAGGAGGTGCAAGAGTAACCAATATGTAAGGATGGCGTTTCCTTTCTGCATCTTCATCTGCCGCTCTGTGGCAGGAAGGCAAGATGCCTGGATCCCCAATATGCCAAGACCCTAGAAGGCAAAGGACTGACAATTCTTAAGAAAGGAGAGTTAAAAATAAAGAAGTAAAGGCTGGTGCTTCCAGGGCCTTGGACCTCCTAAGTATGTGTCCTTGGGAAAAAACGTGAACTTGGGGGCAGGTGGCTGGATGCCTGAGCTCCTTAGCTTCCTCCACGATGTTGCCTCTTTTTCTGCAGTGAAAGAACTGCAGGGGCCTTTATAGTTTCATAAGGGCCAGGGAGAGGTGGGGCAGTTGACTTGACAGTCTGCCAACTGAGAGTAGGTGACAGATACTGAGCCTGGGAAGGAACCAAGCGGGGCCAAGAGGAAGATGAGGAAGGAGAATGACATGGTTACACCGGGCAGAGCACCCCCAGCCTGGGGTGCGGCAGGAAGTAGAATGGAATAAGAAGATCAAGGTTGTCAGAGTGGAAAGGACACACCTTTGAGGCAGGATGGGGTTAGAAACCTGTTCTAGCTCAAAACCTGTTGTTTCCTGGCCAGGAAATTTTGTGGGCCTGCCTTAGCATGGAAGAAGCCCAAATAAATTGAGCTAATGGGGCAGGACCCCATATCTCTGAAACAAACACAAATAGGGGACCCAAAAGAGACCCGTAACTAGGAATCTGGGCAGAAGACAGATGGAGCATTGCTTGGATGTGCACTAGGGACTCAACAGTGCACATCGCATGAACAGAGGAAGAGAGACCTAGGGTAATGAAGCCATCTTTGGGGTCTCTGGGAACAGGGGAGCTGAGGGTGTGGCGAGAGTGTTAAATATGCAGGAACCCACAAGACCCATAGCAGGCGAAGGGGTGTAGGGCCCCTTCCGACCCTCCACCAAGAGTATCCCTCTTTTGCTTTTGCTATCAGGAGGCCTCCGTAGGAGCTTCGTCATCTTAGAATCCTTCAGATGTGCCTTTGCCCCAGTCTTAATGAGACATCCCTCAGTAGAGCACACCACAGGGAGAGGCCCAGGTGCCACAGCAGGACCTAAGTCTGATGGGAGGAGGAGATATATAGTCCAAGTCCCCCAGGAGCTTTGAGTTTGGACACTTGGAGGTAGCCATCAGAAAAGACGCAGTCAGCTAAACAAATATCACTGTGGAGACCCAAATGAGCAGAGAGCCTGAGGAGTTCATGGGACGGGCATCTGGCGACCAGGGTGATGGCAGTGCCCAGGTACAGCCTGCGTTTTCTGTCTTAGTCTGCTTGTGTTGTCATACAGGAATACCTAAGGCTGGGTAATTTATCAAGAAAAGAGGTTTATTTGGCTCATGATTCTGCGAGCTGTACAAGAAACATGGCACCATCAACTGCTCTTCAGAGAATTTCCATTCATGGCGGAAGGCAAAGGGGAGCCAGTGTGTAGAGATCACAAGGTGAGAGAGAGGAAGTGAAGGGGGAGCAGAAGAGGTGTCAGGGTTTTCCAACAACCAGTTCTCCCAGGAACTAAGAGTGACAACCCGTTCTCCCACCCCCAAGAATGGCACTAAGCCATTAACCAAAGATCAGTCCCTGCAACCCAAACCCCCCCCCCAACCTGGCTCCACCTCCCAAATTTCAACAGGAGACTTGGTGGGGCCAAGCAAACCATATCCAAATCATAGCAATGACCCAAGGGAGTTGTCACCCTTCTCCTAACAAAGAGGAAAAGCTTTATGAAAGAGGCAACATCTCAGAAGATTTATTTGAAGGTAAACAAGCTTTCCAGAAATGCAAGACCTGTTTGAAGGAAGCTGGCAAGCCAAAGTGGGCTGAAGACAAGAAGGAACTTGGAAGGAGTGAGACTGAGAGTTACAAAGGGTCAGAGTGGTGGTGGGAAAGGTTTAGGTGGGTCTGGCCACTCTGTGATGGGAAGACCTGAGGCTCAGGTGTGAGGGTACAGTCAGTGACAGACAGGGTCCTATACTCCCTGCATACCTGAAGTCTTTGTAGATGAAAAGCCAAAAGCACTCTATAAAGAAACTTTTTTTCCCTCTAGAATTATATGGATGCTGAAATTCTGGATTCAAGTTCAAGTTCCACCTTTTATAGGCGATCCTAAAAATCTTAACATGCATACTTACCTTATCAGAGTCTAACTGTATTTAACATCTTTACTCTCTATTGAAATAATAGAAAGAGATCAGAACACTTTAAATCTTATTACCCATCTCCCAGTGCATACCCTAATGTCATCAAATGTTTTAATTGTATCTTGTTTTTGTTTTTTTTTTAAATTTATTGTTGGGGATTCATTGAGGGTATAAGAAACCAGGTTACACTGATTACATTTGTTAGGTAAAGACCCCCTTACAATTGTGTCTTATCCCCAAAAGGCATGGCACACACTAAGACCCCTCTCTCTGCTCTTCCTTTCCCTACCCCTCCCTCCTTCTTTCTGTCTCTGCTCTGCCCTTCCCCCACCCCTACCATGTCATTAATTGTCATTAATTGTCCTCATGTCAAAATTGAGTACATAGGATTCATGCTTCTCCATTCTTGTGATGCTTTACTAAGAATAATGTGTTCCACTTCCATCCAGGTTAATACAAAGGCTGTAAAGTCTCCATTTTTTTTTAATGGCTGAATAGTATTCCATAGTGTATATATACCACAGCTTGTTAATCCATTCCTGGGTTGGTGGGCATTTAGGCTGTTTCCACATTATGGCGATTGTAAATTTAGCTGCCATAAACAGTCTAGTGCAAGTGTCCTTATGATAAAAGGATTTTTTTCCTTCTGGATAGATGCCCAGTAATGGGATTGCAGGATCAAATAAAATCCCCCATTTCTTCAGATTAGGACACTAAGGTCCAAGGTGGGAGTAGATTACTTGCCATGGTCCTAAAGCTAAGCAAGTCCAGGCCATCTTGCAGACCCTGAGGTAGATGCTGCTGGAGGTAATATTTCCCAACTAACCTCTTTGTTGAAACTCTGTGGTCCACTCTTCCTTCCGTGAGGGAAAGACGTTCAGGTTGGGAGGTAAGAAATCTGAGGGTAATCTCTGTGTGTGACTTAAAGACCTCACTGGGGCCTCTTCCCACATGTGTGTGAGGGGATTGTCTAAACGTGAGTCTTGACCTTTTTTTTTCTAGGACATAGATGTCTGGTGACATTCCCTTGTAGACCTTCTCGTTGGGTGGCCTACTTTCCCAGCACCTTAGCAGTAGCTTGCCCCCTGCTCCTACACTAAAGGAATCATGTTGGAATATAGGGAAGTAAATGATGCCATTATAAGGATAACCTTGAATCTGTTCTGAATTATCAGAAAAGTACATGCTTGTGAGGTGCAAGGTTTTTCATTAGTCACAGATCACTTTAACACTTCACAGTGAAAGTGCTGGGGACTGGTGACGGAGGCCTGTTCTGAAGCACCTTCATCCCTGCCTGCCCCAGCCCCAGCCCCCAGCCTGGAGACAGGTGCCAGCTTATCAAGTTTAAGGTTGAAAGGGCTGCAAAACATTGGTCTTTGGAGTTTAAGAAGAAAACTTTGTAAAAGCAGAGGGACTTAGGTTAGCCATAAAAAGCATCTTCATGGGTACAGGCGAAACTTACTAAATGCAGAATACAAATGTCTTCATACCATACAATAACTAAGAAAATGCCATGAAGGGTATGTTAAACAGTTTGATGAAAAAATTCAGATTGTATATGAAACCAGCACATTGTACCCCTTGATTGCACTAATGTACGCAGCTATGATTTAATTAAAAAAAAAAATCATCTTCATTCCTTGAGACTCACATTCATTCCTCATCTCTCCATCAAGTGTGTGACGCGGGGTCCACATATTTCTAGTAACCCAGTAAGCTGGGTTAGAAATAATCAGAAACCTGATTATTGCCAGATAACTGAAATCTCCCAGTTTCTTGTAAGGCTTCTGGTTTTGTAACCACCCAGAGGTCAGAAATACAGCTTTTATTAAAGCGTAGCCAGAGATGTTGAGTTGGTCGCATTTCTGAGACATTTTAGCTGAGACCCTTAGATGTTTTGTGTAAGAATCTGTGAGGAGGGGGGGAAGTCAGGTTATGAGCACTGTGCCTGAAGTCAAGTGTCCACTTTGTCCACAGTTAACCACACCCTGAATTTTCTGTCTGGTCCTATAGTTCAGAGCATTGTCACTGAGAAAGAGAGGATTTAGGGAAGACTTTAAGCCAAGTGCTTGTGCCAGCTTGCTGCCTGGTTCTCAGGACCACTCAGCTGCCAGAGTTACAGCTTTCCATGCAGAGTTAGCAAGGTCCTCCCCCGACCCCCAGCCCACCCCACTCCATAAAGGTCACCAGTAAAGGTGTGAACTCCATCCTGAACAGCTAACAGTCAACTTGAGCATTTGGTCTTTATCTATAAGAAATGTTGCTGATAGTTATTACCAGCATCAGACAAAACCATATATGGAAAATTTTGACTCAAAATTTATAGTAGAGTCAAATCTTTACAACAGTATAATTGACCCTTAAACACCTGAGGGGTTAAGGGAGCCAACCTTCACAGAGTCAAAAATTCACATATAACTTTTGACTCTTCCAAAACTTAACTAATAGCCCGCTGTTTACCAGAAGCCTTACCAATAACATTAACTGATTCACATTAAGTTAAATAACATATTTTCTGTGTTATATGTATTATATATTGTATTCATACAATAAAGTAACCTAGAGAAAAGGAAATGTTACTAAAGCCAGGCACAGTGGACTCATGCCTGTAACCCCAGTGCTTTGGGAGGCTGAGGTGGTAGGATCACTTGAGGACAGGAGTTCAAGACCAACCTGGACAGCATAGACCTTGCCTTCTATAAAAACATTAAACAATTAGTCAGGCGCAGTGACACATGCCTATCTATAGTCCCAGCTACTCAGGAGGCTGAAACGGGAGGATCACTTGAGCCCAAGAGTTGAAGGCTGCAGTGGGCAGCGATCAGGCTGCTGCACTCTAGCCTGGGAGACAGAGCAAGACCTTTTCTCTTTTAAAAGAAGAAAGAGAAGGGGGCAGGGGAGACAAGAAAATCATGAGAAAATATATCTACTACTCCTTAAGTGGAAGTGGATCATCATAAAGGTCTTCCTTCATCTTTTTTTTTTTTTTTTTTTTTTTTTGCAGTTTCTAGCCAGGGCTGGGTTCGAACCCGCCACCCCCAGTATATGGGGCCAGCACCCCACTCCTTGAGCCACAGGCACCACCCTAGGTCTTCCTTCATCTTTGTCACCTTCACACTCAGTAGGCTCAAAAGGAGAAAGAGGGGCTGCTCTCGCTGTCTCAGATGTGGCAGAGGCAGAATGAAATCCCACATGCGTAGACCCGTGAAGTTCTATCCTGTGTTGTTGAAGGGTCAGCTGCAGTTGGATGTGCTGTATTAGGAAGTCCAGGCTGGGCAGGTGGGAATCATAGTCACAAGATGAACTAGTTGTGATATGTACAGTTTAATGAATGAATGAGATTTCAGTGGCTGGAGATCTTCTTCAGTAGAATTTACATGGAGAAGTTTTGATCAGTTTTCAAAATGATTTCAATGAAAGTAAAATGGAAAAAAATTGAAAAATTGTTCGTCTGTGCTGTATGAAAAAATAGATGAAGGGATTAGGTTGCTTGTGGGGTTCAACTCAGAAGATTCTCAACTAGCATCCTCCAGTATGGATCCAATTCTGTTATCAATTCAAACTCTTTGGGTTAATGAGCAGTCTGTACTTCCTTGGTAATAAAATGGCAGGATGTGTCTTGGCACCCGTAGCTCAGCGGTTAGGGTGCTGGCCACATGTACCGGGGCTGGTGGGTTCGAACCAACCCACACTTGATAAACAAACAAACAAAAAAATAGCCGGGCATTGTGGCGGGCGCCTGTAGTCTCAGTTACAAGGGATGCTGAGGCAAGAGAATTGCTTGAGCCCAAGAGTTTGAGATTGCTGTGAGTTGTGATGCCATAGCACTCTACTGAGGGCAACATAGTGAGACTCTGTCTCAAAATAAATAAATTAATAAAATGGCAGGATCACGATACCCTGTATTCCCCTGGCACCATGAAATAGCTGTTATTTTGGGTGGCATTGGGCAGGGCTTATGTAGTATTTGGCAGCACTAAGTAGGGCCACACCACAGCTCACAAAACTTCTCAAAAGACAGCTGCCTTGGCCACAAGGGAGGCAAAGTGGGCTCTGGGTGAGGGAGGGAGGTGCTGGTGACTGCAGGAATTCCTCCTGTGATGGCCCAGCCACGTGGCTTAAAGGCTGTGTGGCAGAAGGATGTTATGCTATTAGTCAAAGGCTGATTCTTCAGGTGTCTTGATCCGGTGCTTCCCTATCCCCATTGTCCGCTACACCCACTTGAGAAAAAGTCTGAAAGAAAGTAAAACTCAAGTCAGGTGCCATGACCTCTTTTAAATGTTAACAAGGGCTATTGGGCAGAGAGAGCCCTAGGAAGAGCTGGGAGTTAAAGGCTACATGGTGAAAAGGCAGAATCTCAAGGGACTTAATGAAGGAGGCTCAGGTCTAGGTTCTGCCCAGATTGTCATCCTCCACCTTGACTCTGACCCCACACAGCTGTAGTCAGTGTCCGCGTGTGTTGTGGATGTGCTGGATTTTGAGAAAACATGTCTTCTGTTCTCTCTTTCAGGTTTCAAGTGCCCCATTTGCTCCAAGTCCGTGGCTTCTGATGAGATGGAAATGCACTTTATAATGTGTCTGAGCAAACCTCGCCTCTCCTACAACGGTAAGGGCTTGGCCTGCCTCACCAGCCTCCTGAGCATCTGCTGGGGGAGCTCTGTACAGTGAGTGTTTTCACCCTGGCTCCAGCAGAAAAGCCTGAGTGGTGATGAGGAACTGGACTGTTTCAGGAAGCCTCAGTGCTCAAGTCAGAGAGGAAGAGGAGCGGGACAAGGAAGGAGGGCCCCAGGGGTCAGGTCCTCAGCCTGGGAGCCTCTCTGTTGCCTCCTTAGTCCTCTCCCCTTCCATACCCTTGTTCCATGGACTTGGGATGGGGAGATACAGCTGCTAGTTCACTCATCGTCCTTAATTGGTAGGCACCAAGGCAGCAGGCTCACTCCAACAGAGGGGCAGTAGACCCTACTGTTTCTTCTCAGGGAAAGGAATCTGTGTGCTGGTGATATGCACAGATCACTGGGAAGTCTGGCCATTCCCTTGTCACTTTTAAATTCAGTCAGACACCTGAGAAAGCCTTGTGACTGTCCACAGAAGAGAGCTTGAGGGAGTGAGTACAATACTGAGATACTTTTTTGATAATTTTTTTTTTTTTTTTAGACAGAGTCTCAAGTTGTCGCCCTCGGTAGAGTGCTGTGGCATCACAGCTCACAGCAACCTCAAACTCTTGGGGTTAAGCAATTCTCTTGCCTCATCCTCCCAAGTAGCTGGGACTACAGGTGCCTGCCACAATGCCCAGCTATTTTTTGGTTGCAGTTGTCATTGTTGTTTTAGCAGGTCCTGGCAGGGCTTGAACCCGCCAGCTTTGGTGTATGTGGCCAGTGCCCTACTCACTGAGCTACATACACCAATAGGCGCCGAGCCAATACCGAGATACTCTTTAGGGATTAAAAGTGCCAATAGAGGGATGCAGTGGCTCATGTCTATAATCCTAGCACTCTGTGGGGCTGAGGCCAGTGAATTGCCTGAGCTCAGGAGTTTGAAACCAGCTTGAGCAAGACTGAGACCCCATCTCTACTAAAAAAAAAAAAAAAAAGAAAGAGAAAAATTCAACTGGGCATGGTGGCATGTGCACCTGTAGTCCCAGCTACTGAGGAGGCTGAGCCAAGAGGATCATTTGAACCCAAGAATTTGAGGTTGCTATGAGTTAGGCTGATGCCATATACACTAGTTAGGGCAATAGAGCGATACTGTGTCTCAAGAGAAAAGTGCTGACAGGCTGCCTTGCTGATCCCCCAAGGCGTGTTGCCTCCTACCTAGAGGCTGCCTCAGGGGTCAGCAGGGAGTACCGCAGGTGGTAGATTCCCAGGGATTCTGTGCCACCCAAGTCATGCTAACATGGCATCTCTGGAGACAAGATGAGTGTCAGCATCTGCCTGGAATTCTGTAAGGATTTGAAGTCCAGCTAATTGGAGTTTCAATCTCCCTCTACCACCCACAGACAATGATCTTGGACAGATTGCTCAGCTAGCAGAGCCTTGATTTTCTGTTCCATGAAATGTGGATAACAATACTTGGTTCAGAGGGTTCAGAACTGAGTAAGATGTTACATGTAAAACCCTTAGAGCTTGGCATATGGTCAGTACTTAGGAAGTTACAGCTTGCCATCAAAGATGTGAAACCATCCGTAGGTTCCTTTTTTGCAGTTTTTCAGAGTAGACCAACTTCCCCTCAGTGCAGCTCAGCCTGTGGTGCTGGGGCTCTCTGGTTTTCCATTTCTCCATGTTCAGTTTGGTCCCCAAACCATTCATCAGAGAACTGTATCCTCCATGAGAATAGGCAGTGGATCTGAGCAGGGAGCTTCCCACCCTGGGCTGGGCCTGCCTTGAAATATAAAAAGAGAGCTGGGATTTCCAAGAGAGTCTGAGGACATGATCGTTTAACTCTGATCCAGAGGATGACTGCTTTCTGGGGAGACTCCTCTCACAGACATCCTTGGGCTCCTACCCTGCAGCCTCCTCCTGCCAGATGGGCTCACGGGCTCTTCCCCCAGACATTAGCCTGGGGAGGGCCCATGATCCCAGAGCCTTCCTGGGAAACTAACCAATCTGATCCCTCAAGTCTCCTGAAAGACATCCTGCTATTCTCCTATCTCTTAATTACTTGCTCAGCCCAAAGAGTGTGGATGCCAGTGGGCATGTTACCTACGTGTCTCAGCTGCCTGTAGCCTGTTAACCTTTGCACAGGCCGAAAGATGAGCACAGGCAGGTTATGGCTCTGTCCCTGCTCCCCAGCATTTCCTTCCCCTTTATTTCTTTACTGGCATCTGGGAAACCTCTTTTTTCCCCAGTGGACAGCCTTTCCTTTCCCCTGGGCTGACTGTCGCGTGTCCCCGAATCTGTCATCATGCGTGCATTCTGTCGATGATGCTCACATCCAGCTTTGTCCCCACTAGGCATCTCTGCCTGGGACCACGGGGGCGGGGGGGGGGGAGGAGAGGAGCCTTTCTTGCATCTCTCATAACCCTCCCCAACTGCAGCCTCAAAACAGTATTCACTTCTTTCCCACATGTGTAGAGACCTCATGAAGACCTCTTTTTGTCCCATGGGTTGCTGGGGAGGATTCTCTGTTGACACTGGCTTTGCTGTAGTAAGAACACAAAGAAGCCTCAGAAGGGCTTGGCCTGGGAGAACTTGGCTCTTGGAGTCATCAGGGAGAACTTTGCAAGGGCAGCTGTGGAGGACAGAGTGAGGAGTTACCTCATACACTCATGTGGAGAGTGGAAAAGATGAGGGTCTCCAGTTCCTCTGCCCAAGAACTGCCTGGAACTCCCCACTAGTGTCCCAATCCTCCCTGTCAGCACTTGAGTGCCTGGGGCTGTCCATCCTTCTCTTCCCCAGTGTCAGCCTCAGAGAAGGGGCACCAGGCCAGGCTGCTGCACCCAGGTACAGAGTATCTGCAGAAACCACGCTGGGAGTAGAAGTTCCCTGAGGAAGGGGAGGTTGGCTGGCCAGCCTGAGGCATAACCACTGCTATTCCCACACTAGTGCTAGATTTTCCCTTGTGTTGAGAGGCCACCTCCTCAGGGGGTGCGTATGTGTCTCTGTGTGTGGAAAGTAGAGGCTTTAAACCCAAACCTCAAGTTTATTCAAAAGCTAGTCCTTTACCACCCGAGACAAAGAAGGGCCAGTTGTCTCTAGTCCCCCAGTGGACTTTGTCTGAAGGTGATGATGGTGCTTCAGAAACAGTAGCCTGTCCCTCTCTGGATGCTGTTAAAATGAAAAGGAGGCTTTGGTGGCATGTTCAGTCGTTGTATTTCCTGAAGACACCCAGCCCTTCCAGATAAGGGGAAAGTGTTAGCCCCCGGGGTAGAAGTCTCCAGAGCATCGCTAGGGCCTGCTCCAGCTCAGTCAAAGCACAAGCCTTTCGTTGAGGGGTGCGGGGAGACAATACCAAAGCTCTGAGTTTCTTTTGTTTTTGTCAGTAACATGTTTATCCTTGGTGTCACATCATCCCAACCTCACCTGCTTCACATTCCCTTTTCTAATTAAAAAACAAAAAAGTGAAGATACTTAGAGTCTATGAGAGGTGCATTCTTAAAACCAAGCTTCCTTAGATGTGGGAGAAAGAAGTTCTCTTGCTATGTGAATATTCACTAGAACTCCTGGTCCCTCCCCTAGAGACTTCTCACACACACACGCTCAGTTCTACAGTTGCTGGCACCAATTGGGGAAATTTTTAGAAAATTTATGGTGGTTATATAAGATGAAATTTAGTTAACCACCAAAGGAAAACGTAGGAACCTCCTAAATGAAGCAGATAGAGAGTAGTACTTTTCTTATTATGAGGGTTGGCCTGAGCGGCAGGTTGGAAGGCCTCCAGTCGCTGCCTGCCAGATTAAAAAAACACAGCAACTTAGGAAAGGCGAGACTCGTTTAACTGGTTCACCCAGTGCTCACGAGAAATTTGAAGACCAAAGACCAATGCCTTGTGCTCCAAGGGCAAGGCCCTGGTGGGGGAGGCTTGTGAATGCGCTGAGGGGCAGGATGCTAGACTCCAAAGCACCGAACACTCACCATTTCTCCTCAAGAGTGCCTTCCAGGAGCAGCTCTGAACCTGCACAGGGGAGAGGTGTTGGAGCCCACTCTTGTCAGTAAAAGAGGCCAACTTTTCACTTTTATCCTTTTCCTACATTTCTCTTTGTGGCTGTGAGATTGGGAGACCTTGCTCTGAAGAATCCGTGCTCAAATTTTGACCATCAAATTGCTTGGCTAGCAAAACAACCTTTGAGATGGAGACCTGACTTTGCTCTGAATAGAAGAGCATCAACTTCCCATGAGGTCTGACAGATGACCAGCTGTCTGCTGAAAGCCTGGGAGGCACTGATTCCTTAGCTGGGGGGAATTCTGGTGGGGCAGGCCCCTTTGAGGACTTCCTCCCTCTGGTTTGCCCTGGGGCCAGGCCTATGCTCAGCTTCATCATCCCCATCTTCGGGTTTTTGAAATGCTGAATGTCACACAAGCTGTTGTTTGTTTTTGTTTTTGAGACAGAGCCTCCAGCTGTCACCCTGGATAGAGTGCTGTTACATCACAGCTCACAGCAACCTCCAATTCCTGGGCTCAAGCGATTCTCCTGCCTCCACCTCCCAAGTAGCTGGAACTACAGGCGCTGGCCACAATGCCTGGCTATTTTTTGGTTATAGCCATCATCGTTGTTTGGTGGGCCCAGGCTGGATTCGAACCCGCCAGCTCAGGTGTGTGTGGCTGGCACCTTAGCCGCTTGAGCCATAGGCACCTAGCCACATAAGCTTTTTTTTTTTTTCTTTTTGAGACAGAGCCTCAAGCTGTCACCCTGGATAGAGTGCTGTGGCATCACAGCTCACGGCAACCTCCAATTCCTGGGCTCAAGCCAGTCTCCTGCCTCTGCCTCCCAAGTAGCTGGGACTACAGGCGCCCGCCACAACGCCTGACCATTTGTTGGTTGCAGCCGTCGTTGTTTGGCGGGCCCGGGCTGGATTCGAACCCGCCAGCTCAGGTGTATGTGGCTGGCGCCTTAGCCTGTTGAGCCACAGGCGCCGAGCCCACACAAGCTTTTTTAATTTTTTTTTTTTTTTTTTGAGACAGAGCCTCGAGCTGTCACCCTGGGTAGAGAGCCTTGGCATCACAGCTCACAGCAACCTCCAATTCCTGAGCTCAAGCGAGTCTCTTGCCTCCGCCTCCCAAGTAGCTGAGACTACAGGCGCCCACCACAACACCCGGCCATTTTTTAGTTGCAGCCATCATCGTTGTTTGGCTGGCCTGGGCTGGATTCGAACCCTCCAGCTCAGATGTACGTGGCTGGCGCCTTAGCTCGTTGAGCCACAGGCGCCGAGCCAAGCTTTTTTAATTTTTACTTATTTATTTTTCTTTTTTTTTTTAGAGACAGAGTCTCACTTTATCGCCCTGGGTAGAGTGCCATGGCATCATACAGCTCACAGCTACCTCCAACTCCTGGGCTTAGGCGATTCTCTTGCCTCAGCCTCTCGAGTAGCTGGAACTACAGGCGCTTACCACAGCACCTGGCTATTTTTTTGTTTTGCAGGTCGGCCAGGGTCAGGTTTGAACCTGCCACCCTCGGTGTATGAGGCCGGCGCCCTACTTGCTGAGCCCCAGGTGCCTCCCCACACAAGCTTGTTTTAAAGGAGAGGAAAACTAGCTCCTTATGGATCCCCTGAGTCTGTGTGAATAGGTGCTTATTTGCCTGGTCTTCAGAGACTCTGTGACCAGGATGGAAGAGTCTCTGCCCTTTCTCTGCCTGGGGAGACCAAGTCCCAGCTGGTAGTTTGCCCAGCCTCATTTGGGGCCCTGCCCAGGGCTGGAGTCAGGCTGCAGAGGCATCTGTCCTGATGCTCCTCCTGCTGGAGGGTAGAGAAGGGGACAGTTACTCACCCGGGGCTTCCTCCCCTTGCTAACCGCCAGGGCAGCCTGCAGGGGCTTCACACAAGTGAGGAAACTATAATAGGTGGCTTTAGCCTGTTTAGTCCCCGCAGGAGAGGGACTGTAGGGAGGCGAGGAGAGCCTCTGTAAATGTGAAGTGTCCCAGGCCTCCACTTTAGTTGGTCTACCCGCTGCCATCCTCAGTGTAGCCAACTCACCTAAACAGTCAGGTTGTAGCTCACAGCCTGGGGTGTTGGATGGGGTGCTGCGGGCAGGGGATACTCTGTGCCCAAGGTCTCCCCTATACCTAGAAAGCAAAGCACCCCAGATTACCCAGGAAGGGAGCCAACAAGTGTGGCATTGGTGGCACTGCCCTCTCCTGCCCCTAGAAGATCAGGCCAGCAGTTGTGCACAAGCTGAAGAGGCTGCAGGACCAGGCAGTCTTCTGCACTCAGGCTGGAAATGAGGCCAGGGGGCGGAGCTGATGCTTCTGCGTCATTTGCCAGGGGTTCTCCCTCTGGCTCCCACATTCTTTCTGTCTGGGGCCTTAACTGCCACCAGGCACAAGGGGAGATGGATATGTGTGTCCCACTCTGAGCTGCATGACATCAGCCTTCCGTCCCTGCCAGGCGCAGAGATGTGCCTGCAGCTGTTTGGGCCTCTCCACCCCCTCCATGCCATCAGCAGCGCTGGGGGCCCTCAGGGATGTGTTGCCAGTGCTCTCTGCAGGATAATCTAAGCCTGGCCCAGTGGAGGGCAGGTGTTCACCCTGAGCGTACAGGTTCCTCCACCCACCTCATGCCCCCACATACACATTCACAAAAAGAGAGAGGTGTGAAGCTGCCTGTGACATGGGTGGTGTTTTCCAGCCTCAAAGGGAAGGCAGCCATATGGCCTGGTCTTTTAAGGAAAGGAGGCAGGGTGGCAGGAGCTCAGGCTTGGGAGTGTGGCCACCTAGCAGCTGCATGTGCTTGTCCAGAGACCCCTGCAGGATCTAGGATTCGCTGAAATGTGTCTGCAGTTGCCCACTTATGGCTAGTTAGAAAAAGTGAGGGCTCTTTTTTCTCCTTCTCCAAGATTTCATTTCTTTGACAAATAGCAGCTGTCAGCGGCCTATGCCTGAATCCCAGAGAGGGAGCAGAAGATGCTGTCTCCTCCCACCCCCAGCCTGTCACAGGCGTCACATCTCCCGCTTGGTTCCAGAGAGCTTCACCTCCCATTTGGGTTTGGTTCCCTGGTCCAGTTAGAGGTACAGGCACTAGCACCACCCTTGGCCAGGCCAAAGGCACTTGCAGACTCCCCCTTGGGCAGTGACATTGATTGCATTGCACACTGGTACCAGGAAGCCTGGTAGGGGCTTGAGAAGGAATAAGAGAAAGGCAGGACCTGAAAGGGAGAAAGTTCAGCTTTACTCCTGTGTTCTCATCAACCAGCATTTGTTGAGCCCCTCCTCCTGGGGGAATGGGGGTGCCAAGGGACCTTTGAGTCTGTCACACTGTCACCTCAGCTTGTGTGGGCCTGGGCTTTGTGCTGTGAAGCCTCTGAATGTGGGCAGAAGATGAGTGTGGTTGCCTGTGGGACCCAGTGATAGACAAGCCTCAACTCCAGCTATTTCCATTCTCTGCTGGAACCCCAAGGACATCTGGGGGCTCCTGGTTCCTATAGCTCCAGGGATTGGGACAGGAAGTTTTGCTCAGCCCACTCAGACCTCTTGCTGGATACGTTTCCACGGGGAAGAATGCCGCTCCTTCCTGGGCCCGGGCTATGGGTGGGCACTGCTGGCTTCCCATGCTGTTGGAGTCCTAGCCTCTGACTCCTCCCCATCCCTAGGAACCTCTAGGTGGCCTTTTGGAGCCAGTGGCTCTTGGTCCCAGTGACATGTTCTCCCTGCCAAGTGCCGGGCTGGCAGGGCAACTTGCACATTTCAGTTCTCCCCCCTGGTGCTGCGGACCAAGCCAGCCAGTGAGGCACATCTGTACAATATGTAAAACCGCTCTGTGGAGTGGTAAACACTGGCTGCACCCAGCCGCCTGTGCTCAAGCCTGAGCCCCTTCGCACGCAGGCCTCCCCCTGCTAGGACAAGAAGTGTTACTCTTGCGTCCTTCTCCGTTCCCCTTCCCTGGTGATGTTCAGAGAGGAAAGAGGAGAGTCAAGTCTGGTCTTGATGAAGAAGAGAACCCCTCTGCCTGTCTGCTCCCTGCCTCCCCTGCCCTCAATCTGTCACCTCTGGGTGGCCACATGTGCTTCCTGGAGTGGACACAGACTGAAAGAAGCTGTTTGGGACCCAGAGAATTCTAACTACTTCTTGGGGCTCATAGCCGAGTTACCAGTGAGTGGCGGGGATGGGGGGGAAGAGCAAGGGGAAACTGCTTTGGAATCAGCAGGGGTCGTGTTTTGAGGACGCCCTCCTTCAGTGTGTAGAGGAGAATTTGAAAGGGAGCGAAGGCCTGTAACATAACCCTTCCTGGTAGCCAGGAAGGCAAGAGGGACTTTTGCAACTCAAGTGTGTGGGAACTTAATTATCAAGTTGGTTCTATTTTGTGCTTTTTCCTCGGGGTTCATGGTGAGAGGTTTTAAGTCATCATGGCCTTCTGGGCCCCAGGTGTTTCTCTCTCCACCAAAATAATCAGGGGACACACACAACAATGAGGAAGATCACATGGGCAGAGGGTCCCAGTCCCAACAGCACCACCCCTATTAGCCCTCTGGCCAAGTTTGGTATATGACTTCTCTTGGCTTCATATTCTTACTAGCAAAATGCAAATAGCGGTGTGCCCTGCCTAGCTGGGAAGATTCTGAAGCTCAAAGGAAAGGCTCACAGACTCAGTATGTGTCATCGGCAGTGTCTGCCCTCTGCAAGCTCTCCTTTCTTCACTTCCATGACCCTGCTCTCTTGATATTTCCCCTGTAGTTCTGAGAACTTCTGTGTAACCTTCGGCTCTCAACACCACTTTCACCTGCCCTTCAAATATTAGCATCAACCTGAGTCTGTTTTCTGCTGCCTTTAGGTTCAGTCCTAATTTTCTTCCCATTAGTCTCTATCCCGCATGTGCACTGTCACCCATGTCTCTGCTCCACACCCCACATCTAGACTTCAGCAGATCTTGGAGGTCTCCATCAGCAAACCGAGTCAACACCTCTCCCCTGACTGAATTTGCCACTTCCTTCCCATGCCTGTCCTCCTAGATTCCCTCTTAGTGACAGGTGCCTGCTGTTTGTTCAGCTGCCCTCAGGGACTTGGTCTCAGCAGCCTCTTGGCCCCAGGTGCCTCTGTACCCGCCATAGCAAATTTTCTATAGTTCCCAGGTCTGTGAGACTGTCCCTTTGCCCAGAGTGTCTCTCTCCCCACTCAGTTTTACCCATCCTCATCATCACTTTCTCCAAAGCATTCCCTGAACAGTCCCCACCCCGATCAGGTATCTTTTCCTTACCCCTCATAGCTGGGCCTGTACGTCATAAAACTGCCTAGAAATTACCACGCTGTGCCTCTTGGTTTTCTTGTTTGGCCTCCCCTACTAGTCCGTGAGCTTCTTGCATCCTGAGGCTTATTTCCTCTGAGTCGTCAGTACACAGTGTCATAGAGAATAAAGGGCTGACGCTGTCCCTGTTCTGCTCAGGAGTTTCTAGCCGCGGCTTTGCTGGGCATCCCCGTGGGCAGTAGCTTCCTTCTATTCATTCTTTTTGGGAGGAGGGGGAATCTTTTTTCTTTCTTTTTTTAAAATTGAGATGTTGAGATTCATATATAGCATCAAATCAACCATTTTAAAATGAACAACATAGTGGCATTTAGGACATTCACAGTGTTCTGCAACTACCACCTCCATCTGGTTCCAAACATTTCATCACCCCAAGAGAAAACCCCTGGCGTGATTCCACTTACATGAGGAAGCTCATAATAGTCAACTTCGTAGAAGATTGATGCCAGGGGCTTGGAGGGTGGGGAAAAGGGGGAGTTGCTGATAAGATGGGTATAACATTTTAGTTATGCAAGAGGAATAAGTTCTAGACATCTGTACTGTATAGTGCCAACCATTGACAATACTATTGTACACTTAAAATTTAAGAGGATATTCTTACCACAATAAAATAAAATTTTTTTAAAGAGAGGGGGAAAAAATCCTTCTTCATTAAGCTGTCACTCCTCATTTCCTCTGCCCCAATCCCTGATCATCTTTCTATCACCATGGATTGGTCTACTTTGGACATTTCATAGAAATGAATTCATTCAGTAAGTGGCCCTTATATCTGGCTTCTTTTACTTAGCATGGTATTTTTGAGGTTCGTCTATGGTGTGGCATATACCAATTGTTCCCTTGTTTTCTTGGCCAAATAATATTCTAATGTGTTTATACCCCATTTTTCTTTATCCATTCATTAGCTGATAGACTTGGTTTCTACTTTATGGCTATTATTAGTAATGCTGTTGAGTTTCTCATCTGAATATGTTTCTTCCCTCATTCTCGCCTCATGCCGCTCTCCCCCTTACCATATTTTTCAAACCAGAATCAGTTTACCTGGTACTATGTATGTTTAAGGGATAGTCTATTAAGGGAAATAGCTTGCCTCATGCTGCCTCTGCTTCCTGTCTGTCGTTCTCCAAGACTTTTTCTTTTCTTTTTTTTGAGACAAAGCCTCAAGCTGTCACCCTGGATAGAGTGCTGTGGCAT